>VNJW01006278.1:0-10811 GCA_008042615.1 Drosophila auraria
TGTCTCCCTTTGACCTATCTTTTTAATCTATCGCTAAAACAATGTTCTCTCCCAAGTATTTGGAATGAGTCTTTTATCATTCCCCTCCATAAAAAAGGCTCTAGATCAAATGTAGCCAATTATCGTGCCATCGCCAAGCTCTCGGCTATCCCTAAGCTTCTGACGCACTTGATAACTCGTCAACTGCAACACCTTTGTAGAAGCCTGGTGTCATCATCGCAACATCGTTTTTTTAAACAGCGATCCACAACTACTAATCTATTGGAATTCTCTAATCTGATCAACCGAAGTTTTCAAAGTCGTATGCAAGTCGTTGTTATCTTTACAGACTTCAGTAAAGCGTTTGATTCTGTAAATCACTCACTCCTTCTTCAAAAACTATCTCTTTTAGGATTTTCCCCTTCTATTCTGAAATGGATCGCTTCTTATTTGTCAAACCGTACTCAACGTGTTCTGTTCAATAATGTACTGTCTAATGTTATTATTGTCACTTCCGGTGTCCCACAAGGCAGTCACCTTGGTCCACTTCTCTTTATCTTGTTTATAAACGACCTTCCAAAAGTGATATCCTACTCATCTGTTCTAATGTATGCCGATGACGTCAAGATCTGCCTACCATACTCAAATCGACTCTCACATAATGACCTTCAACATGACCTTAATTCTCTTCTCAGTTGGTGTTTGATAAATCTTCTATTTCTTAACTACTCTAAATGTAAGCTCATGACCTTTTATCGCTATTCTCCTCATCTTGTCTCCTACTCCTATGGGAATCATTCACTTGATCGGATAGAATCATCGAACGACCTAGGAGTTCTTTTCGATCACAAATTAAGTTTTAAGAGCCACATTACTGCCATGGTAAATAAAGCTAAAGGTGTCTTAGCATTTATCAAGCGATGGTCCAAAGAATTTAATGACCCTTATACTACAAAGACTCTCTATGTATCCTTAGTCCGTCCAATCTTAGAGTATTGTTCCTGTGTGTGGAGCCCGCAGTACAAGGAACAGCAAGATCTTATTGAATCTGTTTTTCTTATCTTTGCCCTTCGAAATTTAAACTGGGATTCTGAAAGATTCTTACCGAGTTACCGGCATAGGCTTAAATTAATCGACCTTCCGTCCCTACATCATCGCCGAGTTTGCAGTGGAGCGATCCTCGTCCACAAGCTCCTTCTTGGTCTTATCGACTCGCAATTTTTATTAAGTAATGTTGATATTGCTGTCCCTTCAAGATTTACTCTTTCCTTCCGTCCTTTACGTTTGCCTATATGTAAATCTAATTATGCACAGCACGACCCATTTAGAGTTTTATGTAAAAATTTCAATGCTGTGAACCATATAATTTCTAACGAATCAATCGAGGTCATTACAAATAATATTTACATATTTCTTGAGTCGTCCGAATTGTAATTTTGTTAAGTTTATAGTTTTAAGCCTTATTGTTTAGAATTTAAGTATAGCTGTGCTAACAGATATTTGTTATGCAAATAAAAAAATAAATAAATAATCAAGAAAGCGTTTAGCAAGCCCCAGGAAAGACACAAAGCAAAATGGAAACGACTGTGAAAATGAAGAATGCAAACACTTGTTAAAAAGGGTGTGGTGATACAGTTGCTTGTAACTCAGCAGTCCAAAAATTTTTTTCTAGTTTACGAACAACCATGTGGAACGCCAATGGCATTTGAACGGCACTAATTTAAAACAACACAGTTCCTGAATGAAACCCGTTTGGAGATCGTTTCATAGCTGCAGGAGACTATAATGCCAAGCATGCGCATTGGGGATCCCGACTCGTGACCCCCAAAAGAAAGCCAATTATATCATGCAATCGTAAGCATGCGCAACAAATTGGACTATGTTTCCCCTGGTAGCCCCACATATTGACCATCAGACTTGAGAAAGATGACAGACTTAATAGACTTTGCTGTGAAAACATATATTTAACGCAACTTTATAAGTGCCGAAGGGCTTTCGGAGACCATTCTTCTCTTCCACAGGCTGACGTCTCACAGAACTAACTGCCTTAAATATAGGAAGTATGTGAGTTTTTACATTTAACTAATCCCGCAGCTCGACATCGAAGCTCTTCTAAAGTCCTCGAAGATGTACTCGTTGCAGCAGCCATTTTTTCAACACCACAAAGAAAGGACATGCAAACCAACCGATTCAAAACAAATTTGCAAATTGAACAGCTTGTCCTGAAAAGGGGCGCCGTGCTTGCCATCTTCAAAACAACGTCCTAAGGAAGTACCTCGCACACTAGCCCGAGATCTGAAGTAAGTCGCTAAAAATGCACAACGGGACATCGAAAAACTTTTGCAACCAGTACAAAACATCCTTTGTGGGGTTTACCCAAATCTAAGCTCTCCAGTCGGAACAGTCGCCCCGATAAAAAAAATATGCAGGTTTCTGGGCAGCGACAAAGATAGAACCGAAAAATTTCCTTCACATCTCAGGCATGTCTCACATCTCTGTCCTATTGAGGTTATTTGTAAACTCTTTAATGGGCCTAAATGTCTTGGTTTTTCTACCCAATAAAAAAATATATTATAATGAAAGCACAACAAATTTCAGCCCGAAAGGATAATATTCACTATCCCGCTATCAACGTCATCGAAATTTCGAAATTTTCAAAAAAAGTTGATTTTCGATACACTCTAGTAATCATGAAAATTTCGAAATTTTCAAGGACGTTGCGGGGATAGTGAATATTATCCTTACGGGCTGAAATTTTTCGTGCTTTCATTTGACATGGTTTTACAACTTTTCCGCACCCAGCGTCATCGAAAATCAAAAAGTTGATTTTCGGTACACTCTACTATTTATGTCAATTGCATTACAATTCCGTCAAAAGTGCTTCTGTTTTCGAAGCATATTCTCCGTATTTTGCAGAATTTACATTATCTTTATAGTTTAAAGCATTCAAGACCGTCCCAAATCTTTTAATAAGATCATTGTTAATTCCAGTATTCAGAATGAGTTCCGGAGACTCTTTTGCAAACTGAACCATTATTGATCGTATATTTCCAGTGGACTGAAATATCAGCTTTAAGTCGTAAAGGAACAATAGATGCCATAAACGTATGCCCTTCTGATACTGTAGCGTCATTTGAAGATTTGCTTTGCTTGTAATGCTTTGTCCAGATGATCCATGATCCATAAGCCCCACTTACTGATTTATATCAGTTTCTAAGTAAGAATTTCCAACTCATTTTCAGGAAGACTCTCCATAAGTCATTTTACTGTATGGTCCATTAGATCCTAAACATTTGTTTTTACTGCGACTTCGGGTATCTCTGTAGGCAATAGTACTGATCCTTTTTGGCTGTCGCAATGCGATTGTATCCAGGTAAAATGTGAGCTCCGTGTCGCAATTAAGAAAACTATAGAACCTCATACTTTTCCTTGGAAAGATCTTAGTCTATAACCAAGGACAAGGCTTCTTCGCAACTATCACTTGGAAGGAGTACGTTTGTGGGCGTGGGAATGGTCGCCTTAATCCTTTGAAGTGGCACCGGCCATGCATCAACTATAGTTCTTGTAATATACGAATAGTTTTTGTCATTGCCTTTTTTGTATTTGGGCCATTTATCATTGGTGGCCTCGGCAAGTTTCCTCTTTCTTGTGAAATTTTGCACCATCCTCCAACATTTTTTTCGGCCTTCGTTTTACACGTCCGGTTGATGTGGAAGTTTCATTTTCTGCCAATGTATTCCGTTTGGTATCCTCAATAAGCCGTTACCTGCATCAGGAGTTGAATTTTTGAGTGCATCAAAATCCTTTTTCCCATTTGTCGTTAATAAGGGAATAAAGCAAGCGAAAATTATCTTTATACCCGGTACCCATAGGGTCTAAGGGTATTATAAATTAGTGCCAACCGAGAATTTATGTGACAGGCAGAAGGAGAAATCTCCGACCCTATAAAGTCTATATATTCTTGATCAGCGTCACCAGCCGAGTCGATTTAGCCATGTCCGTATGTGTATGTCCGTCTGTCCGTTCGTTTGTCCGCGTTGGTAAACAGATCTCAGAGACTATATAGAGCTAGAGTTGGTAACAAAATTGGTATCTTTTGCGCGCAGATCAAGTTTGTTTAAAAATTTGGTCACGCCCACTTTCGCCCCCGAAAATCGTTAAAAACTTAATATAAGCTTTAGTCGTAATTTTTGGCTTAAAGTAAATAGATAAAGTAAATAAGTAGGTATCTGCGGTCGTTTTCTGAAAATGAGAGTAAAATCGGATGATAAACATGGAAGTTATTAAACAACAAAATTTCTAGTGTGGCCCTTCTTCTTCTCCACCACAAAGGCAGTAGCGAAAAAAAGTGTTGCGTGCTTTCGGGCGCAGTAGTAATTCGTAATGCAGCTGCGTACAGCTTCAGAACTTGTCTTTTTTGAACGTTGCTCAACATGTTTTTAGCAACATTTGTCTTCATTTGTCAATATTTTGTTTTATCAATGTCCGTGTGCTATTTAATTTCACGCACAATACTTTGGGTACCGGGTATCTCACAGTCGGTCACATTCTACTGTAGCTTTCTCACTTGTTTTTTTTTTTGCATTTTTCTTTTATTTTTTATACCCGGTACCCATAGGGTACAAGGGTATTGTAAGTTAGTGCCAACCGATAATGTATGTAACAGGCAGAAGGAGAAAACTCCGACCCTAT
This sequence comes from Drosophila auraria, assembly GCA_008042615.1. Classification (NCBI taxonomy): domain Eukaryota; kingdom Metazoa; phylum Arthropoda; class Insecta; order Diptera; family Drosophilidae; genus Drosophila; species Drosophila auraria. The sequence goes on from VNJW01006278.1 coordinate 4,672, forward strand.
AAAGTATATATATTCTTGATCAGCGTCACTAGCCGAGTCGATCTAGCCATGTCCGTCTGTCCGTCTATCCGTCCGTGTGAAACAACAGATCTCAGAGACTATAAGAGCTAAAGTTACCAAATTTGGTGACAGCATTGGAATCTGTTGCACGCAGGTCAAGTTTGTTTTTAATTTTGGCCACTCCCACTTCCGCCCCCGAAAATCATATAAAACGTTATATTAACTATAGGCGTGATTTTTGGCTTAAAGTAAATAAATCATCGTTTTCTCTTTCAAAGTAAACTTTTGTGTTTTTGTTTTGCGCCTCGAATTTGTGTTAACTACTTGCTATAAACCACCGGGGTTTTAGTTAAATCTTGTGTCAATAATAAATCACCGTTTCACTTCGCGTGTGCATGCAGCTGTTTTTTGTTTATTAATTGCAAATTAGTTTTGTTCAGCGATTCGCTTATCTGAATTTTTGCATTCCTCTTTGTGCTTTATCCGTTAAGCTTAGAACTAAGATGAACGAAAAAAATCCATAAACGGAAAACTTCATATAAAAAAAAAAGAACGAAAAGAGCAAGAAGAAGAATTTTGTGGTATTTCGTTTGGTCGGGTACTAAGATGAACGGAATTCCGTGAGCGAAGCGGGTAAAACGGTTGGCAAAAGACACTAATAAACAGCTGTGATTCCTTAAGCGAATTATATCAATTGCATATATTTCGTAAGCAGCATGCAGGGAAAGGGGGAGGAGGCAATCGCTGCTCGGTTGTAGCGCTTCGACAGCCGTGAGAATAATGTGGAATTGATAAAAGTCGTAAAGCCAAGCCATATTATATGCAATTTCGTACATAAATTAACTTTTTTCTGTGTTTTTATTAAGAATTTTATTTCATATTTTTTTTATTGGCGGCGATGGCGATAGCGCCACTATTATTTGCCTTCAACTCCATTACGGAACTTTACATTATTAATACGCCCAATCAAGTTCGTTAAATTAATTTCTCTTTTTAAAGTTTATTTATAAAGTTTGTTTACAAAACACAGCTGGAAATACAAGTCAGTGTGACCGATCTTGACCGATTCTGACCATTTTCTTTGTTTTCTTCGGTCACACTGGTTCCCGAACGAAATATATCGCAATTTCGCTCACGAAATTCCGTAAGCGGTTTTCGTTGATCTTAGTACTAGGCTTTACGCCGATATTACAGCTCGACGGCTTAAGCTTCCTAACTCTCGCTCTCTTGCTCTCTTTTAGTGCACGTATGTAACTACTCTTATTTTTTCTTATCTTCTGACTGGTACAGTGATAAGTCACTTTAATGTCCTCTAGTATTGTCTGTGCAATTAAAACCTGCAAGAAAGTAATTTTTGCAGAGGACCATAGTATTGGCTGCTGGCTGTGTGCACGCCAAGTGCATTGAATGCACAGGCCGGATGGCTGATATTATTACTAAAAACATTGGATTGCGCTACTGCTGTGAGGCTTGTCGCGATGTTGAAAGGGAAATGATGGCATTCATGCGGCAAACCAAAAATAGTTTCAAAGAGCTACTTGTTAGTTTTCGTAAAACTAATGAGGTGCTCATGGCGCTGGACTCCAAGTTTAATGGCCTAAAGCTGTTAAACGAGTCTCCAAAGCGCAAGAAAACCACGGTTTGCACACCGCATTTGGCCGCTGTCCTGCAACTCGACGCAGGATCTTAACAGCTGACTCCCCTCGGCACAGCCCCCGACCCCAATATATCTAACTCCTATGATATTGAGGTCGAGAAAAGATTCGGCCTCCGAATGTGCCGCGACAGGGACCGCAGCTCCAGTGATGTCCGTTGAGTCCGCAGGCGGGTCAAAACAAAATTAACGACCCCTTAGATCCCCGCCCCGAATGCTCCCCAGGGTGGCCTGGATTACCGACCGAAATTGGTAATACAGTCAACCAGTCTGTGTTACCAAAAGCCCTTATTGCAGTACCACCAACGAGGCAGATATTTGTCTCTCGGCTTCACGCATCTCAAACATCTGAAGATGTTACTGTCTTTATCCGAGACAGAACCAAGTCCGATAAAATTAAGGTGGAACAATTTAAATTTTCTTATGCTAGGGATATTTCATCTTTCAAAATAAATGTCCCTGACGAACTCTTTAACGAAATATGCTCTGCCGATTTCTGGCCGCAGTATGTTATTGTTAACGACTACGAAGCCAAAAAAAAAGAAAAGACGGCCTGTAGGAATTAGTCTACCCAGGCCGGACAGAGCCACAGTGCCAGCTCCATAAAACTAACCAATTCTCCCCTTCTTACCTACCAGAATGCAAGGGGGTTACGTAGTAAGCTTCCTTAATTGTATTCTGATAGTGTTTTCTTTGCGTCCCAGGTGATTTTGTTCACAGAAACCTGGTTGAAGCCGGAGATCCCAGGCTCCGAAGGTTTTCCAGCTGTGAACACAACGTACAGGCTTGATCGGCCTTCCAGGCGAGGGGACGGTGTCCTCATTGCGGTTGACTCAAACCTCACTTCTATACTATTAACTTTCGAGGAATGCAGCGATGTTAAATTCCTCTCCTTTATTACATGTTCCTACACTTCTCCCTTCCTACTTATTGGAACCACCTTTCCGCTATTCAGACGGTCTCCAATAGACTTTCAGATAGTGACCCTTTAAATATTATAGGTGATTTTAACATTCCTGGAGGTCCACAAATGAATCCTCAAATACCCTTTTGACTACAGCAAGTCACGATTTTTTTGATGATTGTTTGAAATTTCGTTGTCTCAAGTCAACCATGTACGAAATTCCTTAGATCGCTTGCTCAACCTGTACTTTGTCTCTGATCCGGCAAGAGTCAGTTTGGTTAGGGTCCCGCCCTTGACGCAACCCGAAGATCCATACCATTCTACTTTCGATGTGACTCGATATTGGGACTGCTATGGAGATTAAGTATGATCGGCCAGCTAAGAAAGTCCACTGCTTTCGCAAGGCAGATTTTCAACGGCTGAATAATTTCATATCTGACTTGGATTAGTCCGATCTCTACATGTGCACAGACATGGATATTTTTTACAATGTCATGAACTCCTTTTTTACCGAATGTGTTCCGTTATACTATCCGTCAATCTCAAATAAGCCTCCCTGGAGTTGACAAGCCTCAAAAATGTGAAGTCCAATCTCTATTCTAAATTTATACGTAACGGTTCTCAAGCTGTTCATTCTCGCTATTTAGCGGCTCGGTCAAAGTTTACCGTGCTTAACGCGCAGTGTTATTTGACTCGTTGTAGGGTTCAGTTTGCGCAGGACCCAAAACAGTTTTATAATTTTGTCAACAATAAACGTAAGCCTATTACACATCCTTCATCGCTTTCATTTGAAAATACGACAGCAAACAATGATCAGGCAATCGCCGATCTATTTGCTCAGTTTTTTCAAGCTACTTATTCTCCTTCATCCGATTCAAGCCAAACATATTCTTATAGCATGCCCAAATCAAACCTAATCTTCAGTCTTAGCTTTAACGAAAGCTCCCTTCTTTTGTATCTTCAACGTGTCAAGCCGGTTTGGATGGAATTATTTGTCATTTCTCTCCACAAAAAACGTAGAAATGTGGATGCTAGAAACTATAGAGGAATCTCTAAGTTGTCAGCAATCCCAAAACTTTTTGCAAACGTAATTACTCCCCATTTGCAGCACCTGTGTAGATCAGTAATTTCTCCATGCCAACATGGATTTATTAAACGAAGATCAACGACTACTAACCTTCTGGAGCTCACTTCTTTCATTATAAGGGACTTTCCACAAAATTTGCAGACAGATGTGATCTATACTGATTTCAGTAAAGCATTTGACTTCGTTAATCACTCCCTTCTTATTAGGAAACTTGACTTAATGGGTTTTCCTGTCGATCTTCTTAGGTGGATCTCCAGTTATCTGAATGGCAGGACGCAAAAAGTCCTCTTTACAAACAACGTGTCGAATGTTCTCCGGGTGACCTCTGGTGTCCCGCAAGGGAGCCACCTGGGTCCCTTACTTTTTACATTATTTATTAACGACCTGCCCAAAGTCTTGACAAACTCCAGAGTACTCATGTACGCTGACGACGTTAAACTTTGTGTGCAATACAAGGACAGCGCTTGCCAGTCGGATTTACAAACAGATCTTAAACACTTTCAAACATGGTGCAATGCAAACTTATTAAACCTAAATGGCTCCAAATGCAAGCTGATGACATTCTCACGTGTCTTTCCCATGCTTGCGACTTATACGCTGAACTGCTGCTCTTTGGAAAGGATCACTCTAGGTGACGATTTGGGTATCCGCTAGATCCTAAGCTGGAGTTTATTGATCACATTGAAGTCCCCAGTGGGACGCCCACAGCAAAAACATTGAGTCAGTTCAAAAGAACTTTTTACTTTTCGCTCTTCGTGGCTTAAACTGGAATGCAAACCTTAGGTTGCCCTCTTATTCTTGTAGACTTCTCCTGATTAACCTTACTTCCTTAGCAAACCGTAGAACGATGTTAGGCATTGTCTTTATATATAATATGATCCGTGCTGACGTGGAAAGCAGCGATCTATTGGGTTTGTTGAATTTCCACGTACCATGTAGAACCACAAGGTCCTACCAGCCTTTAGTTTTGCACCACTGCAAATCATCGTATGAAATGCATGAACCCTGTAGAGTATTATGTGCAAATTAAAATGATTTGTACAAAATTCCCTCAACTGTAGATAGCCTTCCTGAACTAAAAACATTAATTTTAACCCACTTAGTACACATGCAAGATAGCAATCGAGCTGCCTAATAGCAGTTTATATTTCCTCGCATTCTTTTACCTATACTTTTCTTTCGCGCCTATTAACACCTAACCCTAAGCACGGGCTTGGTTTTGAAGGCCACTTGAGTCCAAGAAAAAAAAAATTGACTTAATAAGTAGGCAATCGCGGACGTGTTCTGAAAATTTTAGTAAAATCGGATAATAAACATAGATGTTATTAAACAATAAAGTTTCTGTGTATACTTCTTCTTCTTCTTGAGAGAGAGAGAGAGAGAGAGAGAGAGAGCGCACGTGCGTGTTGCTCAACATTTATCTTTTTGCTTGGGTTTTGCTCAATATGTTCCTAGCAACATTTGTCTCTTTTGAGTGTTGCTCAACATGTTTCTAGCAACATTTGTCTTCTTTTGTCAACATTCCATGTTTATGTGCTATTCAATTTCACCCACAATGCTTTGGGTACCGGGTATCTCACAGTCGGTCACACTCCACTGTAGCTTTATCACTTGTTTATAGATGGACTTATCTTCAAATTAGGGTATACGATCCAAAGTTCGTCAAATGCACATCCGTAAAATCCGTTTCGGTCGTAAAGTTTTTAAACATATCAAATGCGTTATGCATCGTCCTCTTTTAAGTAAAGTTGTAACACCAGCTTTGTGGATATTGTAGATATTGTATATTCACATTCGACGTTGGTTTTTAACATTAAAAAAATCGTAGGTAAGTTTTCTTGACAGGTTGTGCGATTCACGAGATTCTGGCGGCGACTCAATTTTACGAGGAGTGACCGCCTCTTGTTACTCACGTTGCAATTGAAAGAGGGAGAGACAGAGACTAGTAGGTGAGACCGCTTCTGGTGTCTCTGGCCACTTCACTACCACCACCAGATCCCACATTCGGCCTTCCTGACGCTTGATTCGTCCCGAATGGTTTCATATACTATGCAACTGTCTTAATCCTATATGGTCTCTCTCATTATACCCTTGCAGAGGGTATAATAATTTTGTCATGATGTTTGCAACGCAGTGAAGGAGGCATCTCCGACCCCATAAAGTATATATATTCTTGATCAGCATCACCAGCTGAGTCGATCTAGCCATGTCCGTCTGTCTGTCCGTCTGTCCGTCTGTCGGCTTCTACGCGAACTAGTCTCTCAGTTTTTGAGCTATCGGGCATAGTCTTATTTCTTTAGCACGCAGTATATATGTCGGAACGGCCAAAATCGGACCACTATATCTTATAGCTGCCATAGAAATGATGGCGAAATTAAGGTAAAAAAAAATGTTAGTTTCTCTGTTTTTCAACGAATTTCTATAAATTTCGAGATATAGTCGTTTTTTATAGTTCTAGAATTACGGTTTTAATTTCATTAAGATCGGACAACTAT
>VNJW01006291.1:0-18665 GCA_008042615.1 Drosophila auraria
AATTGTACACCCACACCCAATCTTGCTGGCCCTTGGCAGAATGTTCAAACATGAACACGTTTATATATAAATATATACATACAAACAAACATATGTACATAGATCTGTAACAAATCGATGCAGCTGTGATCTGCTGAGCGCATGTGCGCGTATCTCTAAACAGCGGCCACTTGGGCCTAACCCAAAACACTTGACAAATATTGTAAATGTAATCTGAAACCCACAGCGAGGGACCTCAGGAGATAACACGAGCAGATGTGCGATCTGCGTGGGTCTAGAAGATAAAACTAGACATAAGATTTTCATGTTAGCTACCTAAGCTAGGACTTATTAAAAATAAAATCAGTTTCTTACAAAAACTCAGCAAATGAAGACGTCGTAATTATTGGGCGCTCTTTTCACTTACACATTTTTTGAATAAACTTTAATTTCATTTATTTGTCGCAGTGCATTGTCAGTCATTGTGTTGCCTAACTACATTTGTCATTAAGTCAATAAGCGCATTGTGCTTAAATGCACATAAAATAAAGCCTACAATGGAGAGCCGAGCAAAGCCATAAAACGAGCATAACCTGAGAACCTAAAAGGAAACCAGGGAGGGGATTCTCGGGGACGAAAAGGACCAGGACAAGGGCGATACCGAGAGGAAGGATCCATCTCATGTGCTGGCGACAAAGCCGATTTATGCCCAATTGGATTTGCTGCTAAGAGCCACAATTCATGTTTTTATGACCGGATGCCTATTACCCAAAAAACCCGAAACGAAACGAAACGAAACGAGACGAGAGTTGTTGTTGTTTCGTCTTTTTTAATAAATATAAAATGTCCTGACTGGCCATACAAAAGGTAAGTCAACAAGGACGAGGGGAATGGAAAGGAATGCTTAGCTTAGGCCATTGATAAGCAGCTTGGACTCGGGTCAGCAGGCATGTCCTTTGCTTTCTTTTCATTTCATTTCTTTTCTTTTCTTTTTCTTATATATATATATCTTTTTTTTCGTGCGCTCATATCAACAATATCCCTGTCGTCGGCCTTTCATTCGATTTGCTTGTTAAAAAGCTCAAATTTTATGGCCTTTCCGTATCTTTTTCTTGTTTGACTTCTTCTTTATTTCGCTCTTTTCTGGGCAACAAGTAAGTTTATCGATTCGACGGCAAAGGACAATAAAATGGGCTTGGCTACAATCTGCTGTCCCGGCAATTTTCGTGGCGTTCATCATCGGGCCAGCTTTGACATTGATAAATTATGCAGACTTCTAGGCTATTTCCAGCGCAACAAATGGCCAAGTCGGAAAAGTGCTGCTGCTTTCTGCTCTCGGGCGTCCCGTGATTTTCTCCGCCAGAGTCAGAGGCAATGAGTTGGCAAAAATTATAAGTCATAAAACGTCGAGCAGCAAAAGGGTTAACAAATGGCATTTAAAATTTAAGTGCCCCAGAGATGAAGCCGCTTAAGGATTGGGTGGCTAGGGATTGGCTTGATAAGAGTTTTCGAGTTAAAGTTTTATGGAGCGACTCTGGTAGAGAGATGTAAAAGAGAAGGGAATATTTAAACAGATTGAAGAGGGACTTAAATGTGAGAAGTGCTCAGTTCAGCTCATATTTTCAGTAAAATTTAAGTGTTTTGTTTAGTTTAGTGCTTTCATCTATAACATAAAAATTGTTTGAATTATACCTATAAAATATATAATAAATATATTTTATTTAGAAGGTAATTAATGGAAGAAGTAACTAAAAATAAAGTCAGAAAGTTATTGAATTAACTCCTAAAAAAAGTATATTATGTATATAATCTGTAAAATACCCATCTCCAGTTATTTTAAGCCCATTATTCAAGTAAGTAGTTATGCGGAAATGAAGTTCTCCAATTATAAACTTCATTCTCCCATTTTACAAATGCTTTCATTCGGTCTGTGTAAATGTTCCTGGGGGGAAAACTTTTACGCCCACTTCAATTTCAGTTTGTCAGCTGCAGCTCTTGCCTCATCCACTCAATTTCGTTCATTTCTGCCCTTCCATCTGCTGCACTCAAATTTATAACCTACATTTAACATTTGCTGCACTTAAGCGAAAAAAAGAGGGCCAGCCTTATACACAAGCTGCTTACGCCAACGCCCAGCAATTTTTGTTTATGAATTGACAACTTTGACATAATTGACTGCCAGCGAACTAAGGGACCAAAGGAAAAGGGCTGCAAAAAAATAAATAAAATTGCAGCAACCCATAAACACCGCAAGTCCTTGAGTGGCAACCGAAGTGGGGGTCTTGGAGGGGGAAAAAAGGAAGAAAAAATTAAAAGCCCCTCAATGCGATGACGATAATGAAGAGGGAAAAATTACAATCTGGAGCAGGGACCGCAAGGCGGCGGAGCCTGTCAAGCTGCCTGGCTGGCCCCGCCGCCGACTATTTTTATAACAATTTGATTATATTATGAATTTAAGCATTTTTCTTCCGCGTTTTTGGGGTCGTCATCTTCATTAGCGCATTAAAATGTCAATGACACTTGGTCCGCAGGTCCTGGGATCCCTTTCCGGCTGCTCCCCAGCCAAAGGGTAAGTATTTGAAAAATGCGCGAGAAATGCGAGCAGGGAAGAGGTTGGGAAGTACCAGACATCATCACTGACCGCATGGCATTCTCTTTTTTTTTCCACACTTTTTTCCGCCGCCTTCACAGTGCTTTATGATTGCTCAACGGCGCCACAAACGGGCTGAGGAAAAATAGGGTATGAGGATGAGGAACTGGGACTGAGACTGAGACTGGAACTGGGACTGGGGCTGGAGAATATCAAACTTGTCGTAAAAAATATGCTCGACACTTGTTTATGTCGCCATATTCGGACACTCTACAGCCGAAAGGATACAGAGGGCTGTCAGGACTTAAGAAAAGGGTTTAAGAATGTGTTTTAAAGCAATATATAAATAAAGATTGTTTTCTTAAATCTTCATTTAAAATTTTTTAAGTTTCAAACTTGCCTAAAACAGTTTTTAATCCGTTTTTAGACTGATATTTTATTTTTTTTTAAGAGAAGTTAATAAACGACTTGGAAATGTATAACTTATAAATCTTTAAAGTTTTCTCTCTCTGAGGCTTTTATTAGTGGCTTTTCCCCTTTCCTGGCCCCAAGCTAACATAACTTTGTGTTTATTTTGTTAATTTTTCTAACCCATTATATTTTAGCGTTATCTGCGTGGCTATATTATAATAACAAATTTCGGAATACAAAACTTTTTTCTCTATCGTCGAGAGTAGGAAAGTTTCGCCGTGCTTCATTATGGAACTGCTCTCTCCTGGCCATTGTTGATGTTTTGTTGTTTCCTGTATTTTTGCGAGTGGTAATTTTTTCGCCTCTTTCATTTTTTAATGGCAAACTCGAGCACTTTAAAGTTTTGATGGCCACACAGCGCCTTGGCAGCTGCTTCAGCCTCAGCGTCAGCGTTTTTACTATGGCAATTCATTAGGCTCAATTGCCCCCGCTCCTTGGCGTTGATGTTGTTATTTTTACTGCTGTTGTTGCAGTTTCTGTTACCCGCTGTGCTATTGTTGTTGGCCTAGTTCGGCTCATAATGAAATGAATTATGTTTTCACATGGCAAACACTCGAAGCCCAGCGGGTAATCACAGGCGAGGGGCGAACGCCGAAGAGGATTAGCGTTGATAAGCCTTGTTTTGGCCCTAACACAAAGGATCGAAGGGATATCGCTTAATTAACTTAATCAAAATATAGCGATTATGAGTAGAGGGGCCCATAGTTGTCCGCTCTCAATGGCATCCTGCATGTCCTTTTGTGGCCATTGTTTGCTTGGTGCGTTTGCCCCACAAACAAATAAACAAGCGCATTTGTCTGTGCGCCTCTCGCTTTTATTTGTATTATGACAGCCGTTCAATTGATGCAGAAATTAATTAAAATTTTCCCTCGTGTGCCCATTGGATGTGTATGTGTGCTGGTGTAATAGGAATATGTGCCTGTATTGTCCTTTGGCCTAAGGCTAAGATAAATTACAATTTGCCAGGACCAACGCTGTGAACACAAGTGGAAGCTGGTAATTGCTTTGCAAGGGAATTGGGTATGCAAATGCAGTAAATACTGGCTAAAATAAACAGGTGACTAGTTAGATGATTTCAGCTAAGTGAATATTATTTTAAGATGATTAAACTTATGTATTTTTAAGTTCAGGTAGCTTTTCTCTGGTACATGAGCTTCTAGGATATAAATATTTTTATTTCAATAAGTTGAAAATTAAAAAAGAAATAAATTTCGCATTTATTTTAAGAATTATTTGATAAGTATATTACTTCTTTCATTTCTTTATACTTCCTAAAAATTCTCCTTTAACATTTACCACTGTGCTTAATGAACTCCCAAGTAAATATTTTCGCCTTGCCAGCTGGCTGTCAATTTCTAAAATATTCCTATATTTAATAAACTTCAAATTAATTCCATATAACTTTATTACTGGCTGGTTGGGTCGCTTTCCCTTAAGGAATAAATACCTTCGGCTTTTCAATTAACTAGAGGCTGGCCAAATAATACCTATTCTCCTGAGTGAGACCCCCACACAGACCTAGACGCAAAAGAGCAAAATTCGTTGCAGGTCCTTGCCCAGCTATTTCGGAGAAAGTCTTAAAGGCAAACGCCGGAGTCCGCTCCGACATCTAAAATAATTTAACCCTTTTTTCCCCCATTTCTTTTAAAGTAATTTAATGCCTGACTTGGAAGGGAAGACCCGGGACCAGGTCCGCACACACATTCCCGTGGAGATATGGCAAGTTTTCCCGTCTGCCATTGATGCCGCTAGGCGAAAAGGGCAAAAATAGATTCGGAAGCCGAGGAATCACAAGCGGAGCAGCTACATGGGGAATATTTCATGGCACTTATCAAAGGCAGCAACAATTTAGGTTAAATACTCATTAATATTCCGGTCTGCAAAACTTTTTTCCTACTCCCTCTCCCGGCTGTTCCTGCTGCTCCTGTGTTTTTGCCAAATAAATTTATGCCCTTTGCTTTTGGCCGCCGCCAGGCACGAGACCAAAATATAAGACAACCAAGTCGAGTCGAGTCCTTTCTTGGGCCTGCCTCCGCTTGAGTTCCAGCCAAATAAATAAGCACACGCACATACCAAAGCACACACAGGCCAACCCATACAGATAGAGATACGGATACAGCCGCAATTCCATGTAGAAATTAATTTTGCGTAGCCTACTTTCTAGGGGCAGTCCAAAAATGAGCGAGGGACCGAAACAAGCGGCCCAACAATTTCCCATGAAAATGATAATTGCCTGGTAACGGAGTCTACGAAATGCATAATTTATAAATTAAGCAAAGTTTAAGAAAGTTGAAACGGAAAGTATGGCAAACAACTGGGAGCCGTTACGGGAAAATGGCACACAAATTGGGCCAAAGGATGTAACAGATATGCCAGAGGAAGCATAAAAACGAATGGGCTTTAGAACCGACAATTACCGCATAAATTCCGTTTGTGGTTTTAAAAAATTCAAAAAAAAAAGGCATAATACTTTGGTATTTAAAAACGATATATAAAAACAGAAGAGATAAACGTTTTCTGCTGAAATATTTTCGATACGATAATGTTTTAAATATATAAATATCCAACAGGGTATAAAGAAAAATTACTTTAACTCTAAATTAAATAATCTAAACATTTTTTAAGAGAACTGTAACAAATCAAAAATATAAAAAATTTATTATATTAAAAGTGATTTATTTATAACATTTAAGCATTGTTAGGACTAAGAATACTTTTGTTAATACAGCTTAATACATGTATTATTTCTAAACCAGTTTTTAGAATTATAAATGCTTTTAAACAGGTGAACCCTAATTCATTTTTAAAAAATAAAAAGCTCAGTTAAAGAAAAAATAAATCTTAAAGAAAGAATAAATCTGAATAAATCTGGCATACGGGTCAGGATTTAATTTACTCAAAGAAAAATCTTTGACGAAAAGTATTTAATTTTCTTTTATTGGATACACCGCACACACGCAGAGGAGCACCGCCGGAACACGTCCATATGCAGCCAAGCCACTAAAATGCCAATATATTTTTTGCTCCAAATTTATTGCATACTTTTCAGCGCTGGCTGACGGGCAAGAGCTGTAGAGAGGGTGAGGGTGAGGGCGAGGGCGTAGGTGCAGGAGCAGCGACACGCGTGTTGTCGGGATTTATTTATTTACTCCTCCACATCCTTCATCCTGCATTGGCGGATTTTGTGCGCTGATATAAATTTTGACATGCCAAGCGTGGGAAAACTCGAGGCAGTGGCGGTGGCGGGGCGATGAAGATAATGGGTAGCCCGAAGAGGATGTAACAACAAAATGACAGGATATTATTCAATTGAATTCGTTTACATGCCTGAACTACATAATAAAAATGGCCTTTAGCCAAAAAAGGAGAGTCGAGCGTAAAGAACGCAAATTGAACAGCGGCAAAATGGGAATGTACACAAGTACGAGGGCATGTGCGAGTGTATATATACGGAAAATATGAAATATCTTTTGTATCATTTGTGGCCGGGGTCCGAAACGTTTTCTTTTTTTTCTGTGGGCCAGCATTTACATTTACATATTCATTCCGCTCACACAGGAGGGTGTGTGGGAGCCCCCTTATTAAATGCGCATATTTTATGCAACAAAAGCAGTCCGTCCGCTTGAGTCATGGCCCTGAGTGAGTGCCACTCGCACTGGGAAGCCACGACTCGTATTCATACTCATTTCGGTTAGTTAGCCAGCCCAAGGGGGACTTTCGGCTTGTTCTCGTTTCCGTTCCCCTTCTCGCTCTTGTTTCTTGCCAAAACATTTTCCACTAATTTGTTTGGCTGGGAAAAAGGATGGGAGCCTGGGAGCCTGGGTGCTTGGGGGAGTACACGACGGAACTGCGGAAATTGTTTTGCGTCTGGCATAAAAGTTTTGCACATACGAATTCCCATTTGATGGCTACAACTTAATGGTGAGATAAGCAAGAGTTATGAATTATAGTTGGCAAAAGTTTTGGGCTCTGTGCAGGAAGTAATCAATGCATCGGGCATATAAGTATGTTTGGGCGGATGAAATGATTCTGGAAATGCCTCAAGTTATCCAAGAGTTTTGGGCCAATAAATGCAAATCAGGAAATATGCTAATCTGGCAAGTTACGAGGAGTTAAGCTGAGCGGCGGAATTATTTCGGAATTCTTAAGCGGATATGAGATTTTACAGCAGTTGATAAGTGACAATTATAAAGGTAATCTCAATTAAGTTTTGTAAATATTTAAAGTACAAATTTTAATGGATTTTAGCTTAATATCTCAGTGCCTTGATGGCTTTTTAAATTATATTTTCAACTGTTTTTATTTAATATTGAGATTTATGCGAGCTTGTAAATCCACAAAAGATTATATCAAGATAAGTTCCCCGAAACAAAGAAATCAAAAAGGCACATTTCTCGATTTTAGATTACTTGTTTTTAATAATTATTTAGACTTCTTATAACATATTTTAAAATATATTATAGTTTATAGAAATTGATTGGTATAATAGCACTAATAGTTTTTGTGTCAACTTTTACACATTTAAGAAAGCACAACCACGTTTACTTATGAGATTACACTGCTTAGAAATTCAGACTTTCAAATTGATTTTGAAATAGGAACAATAAACCATTTTTAGTGAGACATATCTGCCTTTTGTAGCTGAGATTCCCAGACGTGCCAGGCTATCAATAAACCTGCATTCAGATGCATTCAAGCCTTGCATCCCTGGGATTCCTCTGAGCTCGAGTCTGAAGCTTTATGCCCATTCAACACCTGGCTGTCGGCAATCATCATAAATATGCCGGGCTCCCAAAACATCTCGGCCAAGTGAGTTGGCTGGCTGGAGTTAAATGCAACTCATTACGGGATCGCACAGCCATACAAATGTCATACATTCACGAGCTGGCACTTCTCTCTGTTGAGCAATTTTCTATGGAATATTTGCAATTGCAGGCTGGCTGGATTGCACTCGAGGGCGGAGGTCCTCCACAACGAGCTGTGAGCTGTGAGCTGTGGCAGGTGCACAAACAGAGAGAATGCCGGGCAAACGCCCAGAAGTGCGAGGAAGGAAGGAAGCAAGTAAATCCATGACCAGGATGGGTTTTTATTCAGTTTGAGTTGTATGTTTTTTTCCTCCTCGCAGCCTGCTTACCTTGTGCATGGGTCCACTTGAGCAGGAAAACGATGAATACGAAACGTAAATCCATTTTACGATTTTTTACAGTATTTCGCCTTAAGATAAACTGGCTAAAAAAGCGTTGCAAGAGCATTTATTTGCCCAGCGCCGCGCACACACACAGCACACGCGAGGGGAGCGACTCCCACAGGATATATATAGATATATATATATTCTCGAGTTGCCTGACTTTTTGCTCGATTTCCTTGTAGTATTCTATTCGCACACAATTCGTTACACTTCCTCCTACACACACAGCACACCACTCAGCTGTGGCAGAAGTTTACATTTTGGTGTGCGGCCTAAACGCTTCTGGCCAAATTTGGCCAGAGTCCAGCTGACACATGTTCGTAAATTGTTCAAATCTTCCAAATTAATTTAAAAACAACAGGCTTCGAAAGTCTTCGCACTTGGTTTGTTTATGTTTCCTGCCAATCGCCCACGAAGTTGGCTTTCATGTTGAGAAGCCCGACACGCGCTTACTTCCTGTTCGTTAACCGTTGGCGGCAGTAACCAAAACTCAACTGAACGCCGTGCGTTGGCCAACGTTGATATGTGGGGGTCCTTTGGAAAACGGCAACCGAGAACAGTCCACAGCAATGTTCGCCAGCGTGGTGAGTTCCGAGCTTCGTGGCCCTTCGGCTTTTGGGTTTGTCTGGGGAAATCGAGGGAAACTTTTCGGAGTAAATTCCTGCAGGGAAATCAGCTGTTCCTAGCGGGGCAAGGATCGGAGTAAAGAGAGAGAGTCGCAGTAAGAAGTTTGGCCGGGACTACTGATAAAAGATAAAGAAAATATTGTGAAAATATATATTTTATTTTCTAAAGAATTGAGTGTGTATTTATTTTAATTAAATTTATTATATTTAATATAATATTCCCAAATTTAAGTACAAAGTAATACCTTAATTATTACTATTTGTCAACATTAAGTTTCCAGCTAGGCTGTACACTTTTAATAATATTAGTAAGCTATTTGAAATATCTATAAAAATAATGCAAGAGATTAAAAACCTTAGTAGTTGTAAATTTCAAATAATATAATTATAAGCACATACAAAGTTAATTTTGTTTTATTCCATTTTCCACAACAATTAAATTTATTTATATTTGCCAATTAATTTAAAATAAATATAATAAATGATAAATATATAAAGTTTACAATAATTCTTTTTCTAACATTATTTACTTTACTTTTCCATATAGCTGTCGTTCCTGCCGCGTTTGTTTATTATCAAAAGCCAGAGCATAAACATTTGTTGCTGAATCCTGCCGGCAAATGTGTTGAGTCTGCGCACTCGTCAAATAAACAACACTTTCGGAGTTACAACCGGAATTCCTTCGCTCTCTGGTTGCTTACAAAAATAGAGAGAAAACGGAGAGAAATTTTAGCTGACAGATTGGGAGTTGGAAAAAGTAACGAGTAAAATTTGAATTTTAATGAAGACCGTTAAAAGCAACTGCCCATGCATTACTTTTTTCCAATTTTACCAAAATTAATCGTTTTTAATGGTCCAACTGGAGACTGCAAGGGTATATAACCTTCGGCTTACCGAAGTTCGCTTCCAATAACTTTTTTTTTGACAAATCAAAGAAAGGAAGCTAACTTTATAACTTTATCATATTTTTCGAAATATTTTCGTAACCCAAAAAAGCGCGAGTTTTATGTCTTCTTGGGAGCCTCTTACAGCCAAAAAAAATAGATAGCCTAAGCCCGTATATATTCGCCGATTCGCCAATAAAATCCCAATTATTTACAATTGAAATTCTGAAAAAAAAAATCCGAAAAAAATTAAAATTGTCAAAAATTAAACATAAATATACTTTTAATTTTTTTAACTCAATATGCATATTTATTAATCTGATAAAAACTAGCACAGAAAAGCTATACAAATTGAAATACATGCATATTTGGCTTAGTTATGCCTTTTCTGAATTAGCAAACTATAAGGGTATGAAAACTTCGGCTTTCCGAAGTTTGCTTCCTAGCTTGTTTTAAAACTATTAATATCAAAGGGATTTTAAAGCAGATCCAGTCTCTTTATCAAATCCATCTCCTATTCCCGTGGATGTCCTCCATTTTATTTGCATGACTGCTGGCGACTCGTGCTTTGTGTTCCCCGAAGGCATTAACCATTTAGACTGCCTGCTAACCCGCATTTGAAGGCAATCTGATGAATCGAACCAAACATCAGTGGCATAGTTAATTAGGAACCGACATCGTCGTCGTCGTCGTCGTCGTTCACCTGCCGATGCCACTCACCTGTACCGCAATCAAAATTAGCTCAGTGGCTTGCGGTGGTGGTGCACCTTTTCCCCTCCGCATCCGTGGAAGCCACCAATCCATTCTAGATCGCATAAACAACAATTAAAACGTTACAAATTGCACATAGAAACATCATTCAAAGGGACGTGTCCCTCCCCCCCCCCTTGCTATCTTTTCCGTACGATAAGTATTCTCTCTTTTTTCTGCTCCTGCTTTCCCATCTTTTCTTCAATTATTTCCGATTATTGCCAGGCGAAGGGAGGGGCAAACGGGGGAGCTGAGGTGGATGCTTCAAAATCCATGTTAATTGCTATTTTGCTCCCATTGGCTTTAAAAATCCTTGCAAGGAAACTAACAACCTGGGGGTCAGACTTTCCTGATTTTCCATTCATTCTCTGCCAGGACAATAACAACTCTGAGGGAATATCCTTGTTGTTCCCCTAATATACTTTCCTTTTGCTTTTACTCGTGGGAAAAGGGAAACCGGCCAGGGCAAAAGGAAAAGAGAGTCGGAATAGAGCGAGAGGGCTCACCAGATAGGAGAGCAGGATATATACATATATCTCTATGGAGAGGAAAGAGAAATTACAGTGACGACCCAGTAAAGTAAGTTCCGAAGATAAACTGCAATCGAAGGACGTTGACTGAATGATAAATTACACTTGACAATGGGCACCCCACGTGCGTGTGTGCGCGGGTGTTTGTCTGAGTCCTGTCCAGGATTCCATTTTTTTCTTTTTTTTCCCATACCCTGCCCCTGTTGCTGCCTTTCCTTTGCTCGTTTGTCATAAGTTTACTTTTAATATAAAAGTTTCCTCGCTTTGGTAATGTTGAAAAGTGATCATCATGATAATTACACGGCCATAACGATGGGGTGCCTGCACAGTGGGAAGAAACTAAGGACAATGAGAGGGTTCTTAGTAAAAATTATGAAAAAATCATGGATAACATATACTTGGAGAATTTAAAATTAAGTATTGACGAAGACCTAGCAGTTGTAAAATTAAAAGAAAGCTTAAACTTTTAATGAAAGTTGTTATTAGGTAGTCAAAAAGAGAACTTTACTCCCTTTTTAGATTTATAATTTATTTTACGAATTAAAATCCCACTAATTAAAATTAAATAAGATTTATAAATACGTCAACGCATATTTCATATTAAGTAAACGAAAAGTTTCGGCACTCCCTGACACCTCTCCAACTACTGTGGTTCCGGCGAAGATTTATGTGCTCATGTGGTCAGAGATAGAAAGAAGCTGCGAAGTCCCCCGCTAGGAATTCGTACTGCTCCCGGTCTGGGGTTTCTTGAGTGCCAGGACCTCGAGTGTGTTTGTCAGCTGGGTTGGTGGCGTCCAGCGGGGGTGGGTGGCTTCCACGTGGATGGGGTAATTATGATGGCTGTTGGCTGCTGCTGTTGTGGGCGGCAGCTGCTGTTGCTCTGAAGGAGACAGAGACGGAGATAGAGCACAGGAGCGGTAGCCCAGTTTCACTCATTAAGGATATCCGTGCAGGAAAACAATGCCAAACCCAACACTCGCACACAAAAGCCGTTACAGTGTAGCCGCACAGAGGAGGGAAACACCCAGCTTTTCACCGCTTTCACCCAGCTTTTCCTTCGGTCCTTCGCCTCACGTAATGCATTTAGTGGCTGCGGTTTTTGAGCTCTCACAGCTCGCATTGTTTGCTCTTTGGCCTCGCCTCTCACCCCCGGGACAAAACAATACAAATTTATTTTGCTGCCACGCCCCCACACCCCGACCAGGCGACTGCGGCGGCAGCAGGAGCGGAAGAGATTCTTTTCAGCCAAGGCGATGCGACGGCCCAGAACTTGAGCAGTGCACGGAAGTTCCGGTAGAGCCAGGCTTTGCTCGGCTCGGCTCTCTTTTCCCCCCTTTCTCTCGGAAAACTTTTCAGCCAGAGGAATTATATCAGAAAGTTGTAGCGGGCCAGGGGGAAAAACCGGATGCTGGGGCGGGGGATCAGTCCCAAAGAATGTATACCCAAAAGTGTTAATTCATTTGCCTTGGCATAATTTTATTCATTCGGGTTTTGCTGTTGAATTAAAAGTTTGGCCAGCAACTGGCATAACAAATTATAAGAAAATTGTACGAGGTAAGTGCTTAAATCCAAGGGGAATTATTTATGTTAGTCCGAAAAAACAGCCTAGTAAATAGGGAAAGGCCCTAAAAGGAGTAGAGGTGAGTGCAAAGTTTTCAAAACAGTAAGCAAAGGTAAGTTATTAGTTAAGTTATCAGTTAAATTTGCTATATTTCGAAATAAAAACTGTCAAAAAAGGCTGTTCAAAAAGGTAAGCATCCGGCTCGAAGGACCATATATAGCAGCTAACAACACCTGTTGAGAGCGTAATGGAGCAAGCTTTAATTATTTTTAATATGATATTGATAAATAAAATAATATTGTTTAGGGTACAAAACTTAACTCGTTCGGGGATCTCTTACTATTAAGTTTCATTACTATTTTAAGCTATTTAATTTGTAAATTTGTAATTGTGACAACATATATGTCACATGATGCCGTCAGAAACAAATCAAAAGTTTATTTAAATGTCCGATACTTCAGACCAATGATCAATGAGCAAATCACTTAGCATAACTCAGAGAGGCAAATGCAAAATGTTTTTCCACTTCAGCTTCCAGGAGGATGTGGAGAAGAGCTTTTCCAACTTTGAGTGTGATTGATTGCGAGGGAAACGTAATTGAAATGCCGGATCTTGCTCCACGGCTGGCGGAGGGATCTGAATAGACAGTGACAAAAAGGGAAAGTTTTCACTTGGCTTTTCCCCAGTGCCAAAAGCGGAAGTTTTACCACCAGGCCAGACGGCGAGCAGACAGTGGCTGTCATTGTGCATCCACAAGATGCATATCTCCGTCTGGTCTCTGGCTGGTGCGGAAAATCATAAATAAAAGGTGGCGAATCCCAGGGAATGCAAATGCGAAATCAATCCCGAGGCTTGGCATTAAAAATGCAACACCATGGGCACAGTGAAAGCGAAATCCACACTGAGACAAATCATAAAAAGACAAAAGAACGGAGCGGGGACCAAAGCAAATTGCCAGTCATAAAATATATCAAGATACGAAACATCTGGGGTTGGTCGCTACTGACGCTACTGGCGATGCCGCCACTTAACTGCAACAAATCGGCAAATAAGTGGAAAATATTGCAGGCCACAAGATTGCTACATCTTATCTCAAGCTCCGCACACGGCAATAAGTGGCTCAAAGACAGAGAAACCAATTCCGATGACCTCTTTAAATATTAATACGCGTGCTGTGATTGCACTGGGAATTGTGATTGACTTTTTAGACCTGGCCCCGGCCAACCCCCGTGCAATTCGCCTCCTTGACATCTGAGCTACCCCCTGGTATTTGAGCGGCTAAATGCACAACCCCCGAATGCCAGGAAGACGGCAGAGACAGGAAGACGCCACTCGGGCGATGCCGACGGTCCCTGGGGATATTTTTCCCCGCCAGCCTAAGGAACAAACTTTGCACTTGAGAATGTCTGGCGAAGGGCGGGTCACAGTTCGCCAAAAAGGTGGCAAAGTTTTTTTTCTCCATTTGCTGGGGAGGATTGCATAAGCAGGAGAAGAAGCTGACTGAGGATGTCCCTCAGTCCATCCAATTAAAAACTTGGCTCATTGCACATGCAATATCCGTCCTCGCTACCTGTTGGCCACGTTTTCTCATTTGTTCTCGCTCGGTTTTTGTCAATTAGCGCAATCAATTGTGCCACAAAAAAAAAAAAACGCGAGTGCAACCAATTAAATACTAATTTATTGAAATCAATGCCAAATTAGTTGCAAATAAATGCCCAATAAAGGCTAATTTACATATGCAGTTGCGGCTTGAGCTGAATTTTAAATCAGGAAAGAATTAAGTGTGTGATCAATAGTTTTTCTACGGGTGAAATCGAGGAAATGTGTATATTTTCAATTTGGCATGAAAAAAATATAGCAGTGTTCTTAGTTCAAGTTGTTAAATTTTTAAGTTCTTTGTTTTTAAAATGATGTTCAATCTATAATTAAATATTGAAAAGTTTACTTCTTCTCCTTAAGCCAAATATGCTCGTTTAAAATTTATTTCTCCCAATTTTATTTTAATTATTCTCAAAACAAATTCTTGCCATTTTCTTTATTTTCCATTCGGCATGAAATATATATAGAAATAAAGTGCAAGCCCCACACAGTACCTCAAGGTTAAGCTCTCTTAAATTCTTAGTCTTTACGATCCGCCCATGGTCATGAAACGAACACAAACATTTCCTTAAATGTAGGGATCTTTGGGATTTATTAAGCCTCTTTGCCTGTTTTATATCTACCGGAATGTTTTTGCATATTCCATTAGTCCGAGGGTGGTTCCACAGTAGGCAACAAACATCAGCTAACCCCGCCTCCTGTAGAAACAGAAGAGGTCCTTCAGTGTTCGGGGGAAAATTACCCATAGACCGTAGCCAGTTTTATGCCCACTTAATAGTTTTGTTTTTGTGTCTAGATAATGGTACGAGTGTGTGAGTGTGTGGGGCAGGCAAATGACTAACCAGAAATGTGAAGATGCCTCCGCTATATACGCTCCCTGCCAAGTGTCTGGTAATTTATGGGACCGAGCGTCAAATGGCAGACGCGGCGGCTACTTGACAAAACCCCAACTCACTTGCAGTGGGGAAACGAGACAAATACCTCTTGATATAGTATAAATGTGTGCCTCTGCCATGGTATGTGTTTAGGTTTAAATTATATTAAACTGCCAGCGTGGCATGTGTCCCATTTCAAATGGGGTCCCGGTCCCCAAGTACCTCGAATCGAGAGTGAGAATGGCAGGACGGGCCAGACCGAGCATAGTCCTTCAGAAATTGTTTTCATTATATTACCTCAGACACTACAAAAAAATTATTACGAGGAATATTATAAGTTAATATAAAAGACAAATAATTACTTAATTACAACATACAGTACTTAGAAATAAACAAAGAAAATAATTAAACGAACTAAGCAAATACTGAATTAGAATCAAGTGTGCTTTCTAATTCATTTTATAAATTTCAAGTGTAATTTATAATGTTTAAACCTAATAAACAAAGAAAATAATTAAACGAACTAAGCAAATACTGAATTAGAATCAAATGTGCTTTCTAATTCATTTTATAAATTTCAAGTGTAATTTATAATGTTTACACTTTATTCTATACATTTCGACACTGTCTCAATGACCTAAAATAATATTTTAATATTTTATTTATTTTATATATTTATAACTATTTTATTTGTGACTTACATTTATTTATCTACGACGGTAGTAACAGAGATATAGGGATCCCAAGATATTATTTAATCCCAACCAAGCTTAAGGTATTTTATTCAATAAAAATTCGCTATTGTCGATCAAAGCATAAGAACTCCATTAAATGTTTGACTTATCTTTAAGTGTATACAGAGCTCTATAGGGGGGACTGACAAAACGGACATTTATCATTTCTTTTGCTGGGCTTCGGACACTTTGCCTAATCCTGACCAGAATTTCCATTTAGTGCACTGCAAATGTCAAAAGTTGATGCCAAAAGTTTTCAACACTTTATCCCCCCCAAAAACCGAAAGAAACGGTGGAAGATCCACCCAGTGGGGGTCGTCTAATTTAAATTGGTTTGTTTTTGTCTGCTGGCATTGCGCTTTTTTACCCACACTCTATATCGCCCATGTTTCTGCTGCTGCTGGTGTTGGTCCCCAACAATTACGACTGTCGCCCCTTTACTTACCTTCCATTGCGTTTTTTCAGTGGGTCGCCGTCGCTGTCGCCTCTCCTGCAAAACTTTTTAACGCTCTGGGGATTTTCAGGGAGCTGATGGGGCAGCCGGAGTGGCGGTTGCCAGCGGTAAATGGTAGCGTTTACTACCTCTCCGTATATGCTGTCGCACATTTCATTTTTGCTACGTCGAGTGAAATTAAAATGCTTGTTTTCACTTTATGCAAATTCTTTCTTAAAAACGACCAGAAAAAAAAGGAATGAAATCAAATGAAAGTCCAGGTATAGGGAATTGTGGTCGACATGGGATTATCCTATAAATTTGGGTAAGCATTTATCAAATTATATAAATTAATTTCCTGTTAGCCAGTGGTAAGCTTTGACTTTATACGTATTAATTTTATTACTCTTGTATGATTTTTAGCAGCAAGTTTCCACAGCTATAAGTTATTATTATAATAAAAATAATACTTTATATATATAAATAATAATAACTATCAGGCAGGCTCCGGTTTTCACTTTTGTTTTTCGTTTTCGTTTTAGACCAAAATCGTACGTTTTCGATTTTAGTTGCTCCGGTGTTCACAAACTTTTTGTCATCGTTTTGTTATCGAAATATTTAATTATTTTTTTTGCTCAAACAGTTGACTTGGACATTTTAAGAAGTTAACGGAATGTTTAAAAGCCTTTACTTTTTTTGTTTTAAACCCACATAAATGCAGAAATTGTTTATTTATCGGTCCAAGAGCGCTGCCACTCTTTAAGCAGGAAATTGTATACCTTTTTTAAATGGTAAAAGTACCATTTAAACAATAAAATTAAACTGTTTTATTTATTAAAACCTTTCTTATCTTCTTTGAACATAATTAATGCCCTACTTTTAATTTTACAAGCATTTCGACCAGATTGTTTGGTTCCACCAACAGTACGGCAGCACTGGCAACCAAAACGAAAGTTGTCGTTGCCGACGGCAAATATTTTATTTGCGAATTTGAGGTGGGGTCAGAAAATAATTTTTTAAAAAGTAATTACGAACTAGATTGATCTACTGATGGTGTGAAACAAACATCAATAGACCAACAAGTTAACTATTTTTTTAATTAAGAACCGATTTGATGTAGAAAAAGGCATTTACTTTTCATTTCGACAAAACAAACTTGCCCGTTTTTTAAAACGAAAAAGTCTTGTGAAAGTGAAAACGGGAGCACCGATTTTCGTTTTCGATAACGAAAACGAAAGAATCTTGTGAAAGTGAAAACCGGAGCCTGCCTGATAAAAAATGAATGAGCGGAAGTATCTTCTTCTTCTTTTGACACAACCAACATTTCCTTAGCATTATTTGCCGTTTTCGGGTGTTGCTCGACATGTTTCTAGCTACATTTGTCCTCATTTGACACAATTTTTTCATTAATTTTCATTTTCATTTTTTCATTTGACGGTTTAAATACTTCCTAATAAAAATTTAAATCGCCGCTCGAATTAGGTCCCGACTTAATAAATTATTTGAAAGAAGAGAACAAAAAACAATAAAAAGTATTGGCGCGGTCGGGGCTCGAACCTACGACTTAGACGGCTACAGGCTACGCAGCTTGCATTAGCAGCGTCTTAGGGGGTGTTTTAAAATTCTTACCTTATTGCTAATATCTCCCATGTTTATCATCCGATTTTACTGAAATTTTCAGAAAACGTCCGCTCAAACCGAATTATTTATTGTATTAACTTTATTATTAACTTTAACCCGAAAATAACGAGTATAGCTTATTGTACGTTTTTAATGATTTTTGAGGGCGGAAGTGGGCGTGGCCAAATTTTAAACTTGATCTGCCGTGCAACAGATTCCAATGTTGTCACCAAATTTGGTAACTCTAGCTCTTATAGTCTCTGAGATCTGTTGTTTCACACGGACAGACAGACGGACAGACGGCCATGGCTAACTCGACTCGGCTGGTGACGCTGATCAAGAATATATATACTTTATAGGGTCGGAGATTTCTCCTTCTGCCTCTTACATACATTCTCGGTTGGCACCAACTTAGGGTATTTTTCCACTACGTTGCTTTTACCGACTATCGCACGAAAATCACGAAAAGCAGAAAAGGTGTTTCTACTAGGAAAAAGTGCTTTTTAGCACTATCGTGAACGGCAACAGCTGTTTTTTGTTTATGTTTGATTTGGCGGAAAACTAAATTCAATTCAAAATTCAAACCAATGTTTACTAAGATTATAATTTTATGAGCTAGACATTATTTTCTATTTGCAATAATTCTGCCAGGCAGCCGCTTGACTGGAGGAACTTGCAGGAACCACTTCAGTCCACTGGAATCTCATAGACTGAAGTCACAACTCGGATGCAGACGCATCAACCCGTCTCTTCTTAAACAAGTCTCTTATGATCCCGAATTCACATCACCTGGCCCTGCCAAAGGAGGAGTAAGTGGAGGCGGTC
>VNJW01006296.1:0-84676 GCA_008042615.1 Drosophila auraria
TACGGTGAAAAAGACGTAAGTCATCAGTCGATGCCTACCATTTAGGATGGCAGGAACATCTTGCATAGGGGTTAGGTCCAAGCAGCAATAGTCATGGCGTAGATTGATGATATTGTTTGTGGCGGACGGTTGGCCTGGTAGTGGAACAGCTCACCAGAGGTGTATAGCGTCGCAGAGTTGCGGCAAGAACCCAAGAACTATGTGAAGATAAAATCGAAAGCCAAATGGGCGAGTTTCTGTCGAAACTGACATTTGAGGTACAAGTTTAAATGAATCATGAAGAGTAAAAGCAAAAGAATAAAGACTTGAGTAATGAAATTTACCGTTTTGAACAGTGACGAAGAAAGCAAGATATGATGCCAAACTTAATGCTAAGTTAGATTAAATATTGCACACGAGGACGCGTGCTAGTCAGGAAGGCCGTGTCGTAGATTTAAAATAAGCAATGATAAATTTGAATGTACTGTCTGTTAAGAATATTGCTAGTGTTGAGAACTGTTAAATAAATGAAATGAAGGAGACGAAAAGATAGTTATTTCATGAAGTGTTGTGAGCTTGAATATGCAAAAGGCGAGGTCCGAGTGAGACAACTATATGGACTGAGTGTGGCGCAATGACTTGCTGGAATGAAGGCGATACAGTCGATTAGAAACTGAAAAGCGGTAACGACGTTGCGACTCACTACGCGGCATACACAAGCGGTAGAAAAGGAAATGGACAAAGACAAGGAAACTCCAGCTCCTACATACACATACATTTCCAAGTCAATAGATGTAAACTAGAAAATAGAGTATCTAAACACCTGGAAACCGCAAATGACTTGACAATTTTCTCGACACGCCTAAGTGCATATCATGTGTGGAGCATTTACATATATCTTGGATTCCTTGCAGCTTAGCTTGTAAACATTCATTCGCACTAGGCGCTTAATTTGTTTATGGCAAACAAACACAACTGTGTAAAATAAAATAAAATAATTACGAGCTGCCGAAGGATTTTTGCAAGAGGCAACAGGCTGAAGCAATTAAATTGCGGGGCAAATTGAATGCAATCTAATGCCTGGGTGACTCCACAGAAAAACTCTAATAAGATAAGGGGAATCCGTAATGCGTGTGTGGAAAAAGTAAATTATGCACATGACAAACTTTGCCCGGGGCCCGAAAATTTTTCGGGGGGAGGCAGGGAGCGGGAGGCCAGAAACCAACTTGACACAAAAGTTGATGTCTCAAGTGTGAACTGAAATATATGAGGACATCCTGGGGGAGGAAAAAGGGACAAGGAGGAAAGTGCAGTTTCCGCTTTTGACTGTGCATATAAATCTTAAGACAGTTAACGACATCATATGGCAGAGTTGGCTTCCAAGGATGAACTTACAATGCATATGCCACAAGCGGAAGGACCGGCCCTCCGCCGCCGCTCCTGAAAAATCCTTGGGGTGCGGTGGGCGTAACTTTCCTGCATAATTGTAAGGCGGAAGGCACGAAAGACGAGGGACGAGACCAAACGAAACGAAAATGTTCGCCCAGCCAGTTGAGGAAACCAATTTGTGGTAATTGTCGTGAAATTGCAATTTCTGCAACTGTAATGGCCCAAAGGAATGACAGAGAGATGCACTGGGAGGCTGGGAGGTGGGGAGTCTGGGAACTGCGAACTGAGAGGCAGTGACTCCACTTAAATGAGATTCCTTCCATTTGGCGACAGTTTCCAGGCCGCGGCCCCCGAAAAAGGTGAAAATGATAAACTGCCTAGAGCTGAATTAATGCGGAGATTGCACCGGAATGGCAGCCACGAAAAACCAATGCAAATGGGCCATAACCCTTAATGAACCAGTGGGCTTTCCATCATTTAAAAGGGATTCAGGATTTGTATTATTGCTCGACTGCGTCTGAAAGAGGTTCTTACTGATCCCTGATGAATGGATAACCAATTTAATATGTGGAAATCCCCCTTTATTTAGCTTTAGCGGAGACTTATAATACCCTACTTTTGGCAACCTTTAGCCCCTGATCTCTAGCTAAATTTATGTTTAAAAATCTGAAAACTCGGGCCACTCTCTTCGCTCTTTCTTTCCGCATCCATTGCCAACCAATTTAACGCACATCACTTGCCAGAACAAAGGCGAATACTTGGGGATTTTATACATATTTTTTGGTGTTCTTTTTTTCGCTGCCTTGGACTTTCCCCAACACGCTTTTATCAGCGCTGAAAAATCACGTGCGCATAAAACTTTCCAATCAGCGATGCCAAATACAAAAGAGGTCCTTAACAAGCTCCTCGAGAGTGGGCGAGAAAAATAAGGGGAATATGGAGAGCGGGACTCAGGTGCCTGCAATAAGTTTGAACCTCCTTTTGTCATAGCCCTTTTCCTTATTCCATGCCACACTCGTATCTTCTCGCTGGCAAAGTTTCAACTTAAAATGGCAAATCCATACAATAAATATATAAAATGTTACTCCTTGTGTCGCACCTGAACTAACCTCAAATAAATTTTGCACATGTGCCGGACAGAAAGAGGGTGCATTGCAGACAGACCTGGGACCTGGGCCAGCAAAGACCTATAACTTCCTGTGTATTTAGCACAAAAAAGTTTCCCCACATCCCGCTCATACACACACAAAAAAAAAAAAAAAAGGAATGCACCTGAGATAAGACCCTCCCCAAGCAGGCTGAGTGCGTTCTGAGTGCCTCGGTTTGGGGTCTCCGTGGATCACCTCTTCTGGTGCCAACTCCAGGCGAAAGCAACAATTTCCAATCACTTCCCTTGCAGCGACACAATTTTCTATATTTATACTTTACGACACCCCTGCCCAAAGCGGTGAGCCCCAGAGAGGGTGTGTTTTCAAGTGGAACTATGTTGAAGTTTAAGTGCCCTTAAAATTTAAATTATTTAGTAACTACTAAAGCTTCCGCTGATTACATTTTTGTAACTAGTGTTTACTTCTTTTACATGGCATAATAATTGATTATAAAATAAAAACGCAATCCTTTTAAACATGAAAATATTAAAAGAAAATATTCTTCCGATTTATAAGATACAAATCGTTATAATTTACTGTCTCTAGAAAAGGCCTAACAGACCTTTTTACTGGGGGCTAATCCAATTTTTTTTAAAGAGGAACTTACCTTGTTATATATTTCAAAATCTAGAGTCTAACTTCTCAGCTATATTCCCCCTTCAGTTAGGGCATCGACTAGTGGCTTGAACGCACGCTTAGTTTGTTTTAAGGAGAATGCCTCGGAGTCGCCCCTCACAAAATGCGTACTCAGACACACATATGTGTATGCGTTTTGTCTCTGGGAAAACTTTAAGGCAAGTTTGGGGCAGTTTGAGGAATGTGAAGGGGAATCCGCTCGAAAGTGTTGCAGAATGAAAAGTTGCTCCTTCTTATTGCTGCAGTTCGCCAGTTCTTGTTGCATTGATTCGATTTGTTGCGATTGCGTTTTTAGTCTTTTGCATGTGCGCTCCCAAAAAGTTTCGCATGGGGACCGAGATAAAGCATAACAATTGCCGTGCAGCAAAAGTTTTCCTTTACAAATGTTCTCGTTTCGATGAAGGGGAGATCTCATGCATGTATATTCGATATATATATACGATTTATTGTGCCAGTTTAAAGTTGGACTCCCCCTTACAAGTCCCAGCTGCTTACAAAGTTGTCCCCTGATTAATTGCAACTCCCTTGCCTCGATTTGAGGAGTCAGAAAATCGGAAATAACCAAAAATATCACTCATACGCCGGGTGTTCCGCAATTCGGGTTAAATGCTCGCCGGCTGATCGTTAAATGGTGGAAGCCAACACGTTTGGTGGTAGCTCATTAATGAATTTAAGCGCCAGGTTTGGGTTCATAAAAGAATATCCCTTAAACATGTGTTCACCTGTTGTGGCTTTAAAACAAGTCCGTGATGGAAGGTCTATGATATTCTAGCGACTTTCTTTTAAAGAGATCCTATCTTAAAATAAAATAAAGATTTTGAAGATTCTGATTCTGATTCTGATTTTGAGGAAAAGTTAAAAGGCAACTCCATTCCTTTACTCGAAATAATTTGTAACCCATATTATGACTTCATTTTTAAATATTTCATAAAACTTTAAATTTAACTTTTAGCTTGAAAAAAGCTATTCTTATATTCCTGTGTTACCTTTACCTACCATAAGCTTTAAAGCTGTTAAGCCACACACATATGTACCCATTTGCTGGCTTTTTAATGCCGTTTTTATGGCGACCATTTCGTTTGCAGCTTTCGTCAGTCAGCCAGTCAGTCACTGAGTCAGTCAATCAGTCGGCAGCCTCAGTTGGGGCAACATTTTTACGGCCCTGAATGAAGTACCGCACGGGCCATAATAATAGTTCCTGGGCTGCATTGGCAACTCATTAAGTTGGGGCCTTTAAGGCCCGTGTTTGCAGTTGCAGGACCTCTTGACCCGGCTCTCCACATTCCCACAATTGTTATTTATGTTAATTTTACCACTCTACGTCAGCCCCGCATTTATATATATACGTATTTATTTTATGTTTATTTCCGCAAGCATTCGCTGAAAAACATTCCTTTCATTTCGCATTTTCCACTGATGTATTTGCAGAGCGGAAACTCTTCGTCGGCATGCTGAACAAAAAGTATACCGAGGCCGACGTGCGGCAACTCTTCACCGGCCACGGAACCATCGAGGAGTGCACCGTGCTCCGGGATCAGGCAGGCCAGAGCAAGGGCTGCGCCTTCGTCACATTCGCTACCAAACAGAACGCCATCGGGGCGATCAAGGTGAGTTTAAAAATTTAAGTGTTCGAGGAAGTATGCAAAATATTTCAGGCAGTGCCGAGTTACCAATTGTATCGATAAAATATATAACATATTTTTTTAAATTATAATTTAGACAAAGCATAGACAAATTTATACATTCTCAGAATGAAAACTATAAAAATAGGTTTGTTAATTATTTATAAAATTAGTAATCGCTTAATTCTATATACTTTAATGCATTAGAACATTCGGGAATCCAAATAGGATAAAAATATATAATACTATGTACAGAGAGTTCTGACCATGTAATATCCGGTCCTTAGAGCATAAACATTATTGCCCACTTATCGACGTAAGTTTGCTTCTGAAAAAACACATTTCAATGACCCAAAAAACCCAGCACTATTATAAAAAAATCCAAAATGGATCTAAAGAAGCCAAAGAAAAAAAACGATCGGCTTAAATTCCGATTATCTGCTTTAAGCGCATCATTGTCTTTGGTCCTGCAGCGAGTGTGTGGGAAAAACTGTCGCCATGATTAATTGCAGTGGCGGCAAGAGTCACGCATATAAAACACGTCACACACCACACACACAAACCTACATAGATGCCAAAGCAGAGTCACCCACACAGGCACAGCTTCATTCCACAATGGCAGCGGCGACGGCAGGCAGCAGCAACAAAAACCGCATGCAACTGCAAACAGGAAGCAGAAACGCAAGCAAGACGCCGCCTCTGGCAGCGGAAGAAGTCAACGGTAATCCTGGCAACCAAGTAACCCCACAGGATCCTCCGTTTCCCATTCCATCCCCTTCACTTTTAAGCAAACATCCAGCAGCACACACACAGTCCCAACACTAATGCAAGTTTTGTGCCGGAAACAGGCAAAATTACAAACTTCCGACAGCCAAACACACACACAAGCGTCCGAACATGCCGTCTCTGTTCTGTTCTGTTCTGTGTATATTGCACATAATTTGTCGCCTTTTGCAAGATGAATGTTGTTGTGGGCGGACGGCCATTACAAAGCCATGCATGCACACTGTCACACAGCAAAGCACACAGATAGTAGAAGGCACTACGAAATGAATGGTCTAAGGATGCTGCCTTAGAGTCCAGGAAATGTGCCTCGAAGCCTAAAAATATTCTTCTTAACTTCGGTGTAATATTACAACACTTAAGGTGACAGATTGGCTATAAAACAGGAATATAATCCTTAAACAACTTTAAAAACATTTAACCTAATTTAATGAATATTATTTAAGAGACAAAACTTACAAGTAACCACTGTACCGGCATTTGTGTGTGGGAACGAGCGATTTTAATGCATTTGAAGTCAAATTACGGGATTCTAGGCACGCACACGCCTGCAATGGGGGGTGGGCCCAAAGATCCCGGCATTCGAGATGTGTTAAAGCCAAGAAAAAGCCATGATTTGGATCGAGGCGAGTAAAGCGAGAGATGCAAAGTCATTGCAGTCTATTGACGCCTGAAAGTATGCAGCGCCATCAAATGCAATCCAGGACGATGCGTTGCAAGCGTCGCCCATCAAAAAAAAGCCAAACCCAAGCCCAAGCCAAGCCAAGCCGAGAGAGAAGCTCGTGCTGAAGCTGCTGGCAGAGTGCATTTAATATTAATGTGCCATGTTTATGGCCCAGCAATTTGTTCTCTGCTGCTGCTCCTCCATTAAGTCTCTTTTTCTTTGCGAAAAACCCCGAATGAAAGCAAGGACGAGGGTCGGAAAATGGGTGGCCAAATGATGATAGCATTTTTCAACGCATGCAGATTTTATTTTTCGCATTCGTCTCGCTAATTTGTCAAGTGGTTTGCGCTGAGTCCAGGCCAAGTTCGGAATGCGGTTGGCTTCCTAGTGCTCACTCTTGGCCAACGGGTCATTTAACCCTTTTTTTTTTGTTGTATGCTGAGTCGCAGGGACTGAGCTGTGAAAAATTACTAAGGATTAGTAAGCAGACCCCAAGGATGTTCTAAGCAAGGGCTGAAATAAATACAGAGCTTTGAAAAGGCCAGAAAAGGCTTAAGGAAAACAACTTACTTACTTATTTTCAATACAATAATTAAAAATAAATAAAATGAAATACAGAACAATAGCTTTGGAATTGAAATCTTTTTAAAATAATTTCAAAAAGTATACTAGAGAAGGTACAACCGGTACAAAAAATAGTTCTTTGCATCCTATTTGATTTTGATTTTAATTTTATTTCACATATTGTTTCTCTACTATTTCCTCTAAAAAGTTTAAACTCTGCAACCACCATAGTTAAATTTATTCTTTTATTCTATTCAGTTTCCTTAACTACCATTCCCACGCCCTCCTGGGTTTTTCTTCTCAAGCGATTCCTTGACAAACTTCCAAACACAAACTCTCATAGCAAAGGTATTTAGAGGTCGAAAACAGTTTTGATAAGTTTTATGGCAGCCGCTCGGCGGCTTACAGCATCAGAATAATGACGCGCACTTAAGCCGCATCCGCATGTCCACCCATCTGACAAGCCCCAGAGCAGCCCACCCCGTGCCTGCCCCTGTTAGCCGACCACCCTCCACCCGGATAGTTTAACCCACACAGCCATTTGTCCGCTTAAGCGACTTAATTTACACCTTTCTGCTAAGCCCGAAAACAAACAAAATGGCGCGGCAATGGCACTTGGGGATGAGATGGGGAATCTGGCAGCGGCGGCGGCGTCACGAAAACCAGGCCAAACATTTAGCGAAGGCATTTAGGCTGCGGTCTGATGAGGGGAATGTTTCGCGGCGTTCGACGGAGGATGGGGGGTGTGGGCTTGGCAAGCCACTTTACTTATTTTCCGGTTTATGTAGACTTTATCATTGAAACTCAGCCGGGACTAGGGCTATGGCTATGGCCATGGCGACCCGGGCACTGAAACTTCCGCTCAATTGTGGCGGCGCTGGCAACTCTGGCCTGCATCCTGGCACGCCCCTTGCCGCCTGTATCGTGGCAGCCACCAGAAGTGCTCTTTAATTACATTGACTATAATTCTTGCGGCTCTGGCGCGACTTTTATGGCCGGCGCATTGTTTTGCCCCCTCTCCGGCCATTGCCAGCGACACTGCTGCTCTTGGCTACAAAGTAATTAGGGAAATTTCCGAGTTTTAAAACAGGTCGCCATGGCCACGCAGCCCAAAGACAGTTTTCCGAGGCATGTTAATGCAGAGTTGCAACGTGTTCTTGTCAAGGATGACCCTAGAAGAATGTTAAAGAAGGTTTTATGAATTAAAAAGTTATTTAGTTATTTCTAAAAGCAACCATAGTTTGTTTCTTCAAATGACAACACTGCGTATGAGTAATTTTCTTAAAAAACCTCAGATTTATTAAATAATTTAAGCTGAGAATTTGTATACAAAATATATATAAATATTTATTATTTATTTATTTATGAAAGCAAACCTAATCATTTCTGAGGACTGACAACACTGCGTATGAGTAATACTATTTAAAAACCTCGGTTTTTTTAAATATTTTAAGCTGAGAAATATTATTAAAATATATATTAAAAATTAAAAAATGCTTTCTTTTTACCTCTTTAGGCCCTCCACCAAAGTCAGACTATGGAAGGCTGTTCGGCCCCTTTGGTCGTCAAGTTTGCGGACACCCAGAAGGAAAAGGACCAGAAGAAGATGCAGCAACTCCATGCTTTTTGCGGCATCAATGCGCTGACAGGACCCACGGCCAGCGGAGCTTCTGCTGCGGCGGCCACGCCCACTGCCAATGCGGCCACGGCACTGATAGCCACCACACCCTCAGCGGCTCGCCAGAATCCATCGATGGCCGCCGCTTTGGCAGCAGTTCCACCAGTACAGCAGGCGGGTGCTGCGGCCCAAACAACTCTCGTTCAGATGCCCTCATCCGCCGCCCTCAATGCCTCCTTGGCACCCGCCCTGCTGGCCAGTAATCCGCATCAGGGAGCTGCAGCAGCGGCGGCGGCGGCTGCTGCTTACCTGGGAACAGATCCTGCGACGGCGGCCCACCTGCAGCTGTACCAGCAGCTCCACGGATACGGACTGAGTCCGGCACACTATATGCCAGGTGAGTGGGTTGCGTGAGATTAGCATCCAAGTTAGGTTAGGCCGATAGGCATCGTCGGGATCCCCCCAAAAATTCCTCCAGAATCCAAAAAGAAATATAACCTTAGGAGATATATGGATGAGACAGTCCTGCTAAAAAAAACTTGCAACTTAGAACAATAAAATATATAACTATTTCTCTGTCTGAACTGTCCCATCTATACACTTTATTCTTTAACCTTCGACCTTAGTCACAGAGTGAACAAATCCACAAAGTTGCATCTTCCACTCTATATATATCTATATATATCTATTATCCGTAACGTTTCATACTACCTGTCTTTGTTTCCACACATTTGCTCGTTGTTTTCTCCGTGTGTTTTACTCTTTGTTTATCCTTAATTCTTTTCAATCGCGCACTTTATTTGTGTTTTTATTGCAAAAATATGTTTCAACAAATTATGATTTTAACTGTTCGTATACTTAACTTTCTTGATGTTCCCATTCATCGCTAAATGGATCGGAAGAGTTATTCTAAAAAAGTGTGTGTTCTTTAGCATCGATAAGCTATGGATAAAATTATATAAAATGTTGAATGAGCTGAATGCAGGTTTTCTATGTGTGTTTATTTTGCAACTTACTAAAAGTGTATTTAAAATATTAAGTGTTTTCTAAGATGGGTAAAATATTTATTAATAATTTATCAAATTAGGATAAATACTTGCAATATTATTGCCATGAGATTTTTTGATTAACCAAAATTATATAAAGCATGTAGAATCCGATTTCTGGTTGGTTTCATAAACTCTTGTTTTATCCCAACCCTCAATTAGTAGCAGCAGCCATTTGTTTGACATTTAAATAAGTCAACAAGAATTAATGTAAAAATAGCAACAAAAAATACCCATCTCCCCTTTTTCTTGTCTCCCAACTTAATTTATAACCTGCAGATTTGAGTTAGGCGAAATGGGGAAAAAACAACAAAAGTGCGGCAAGTGAAGCAAAGGAGAATCCTTCTTCCAGCAACAACTGACAAATAATTAATTTCAATTTAAGCAACAAAATCTGCATAAATGCAGGCACTAGGGGGAGGGCGAGAGAAAGCCGGAAAAGTTACGGGAAAGACAGGAAACGACGAGACTTGGCGACTGGAGAGCCTGATGAATAAAACAAAAACATTGTAATAGGATTAAAAGGTGGACAACGACAATGACGGGATGACACGATGATGTTGCCACGAGGATGATGATGATGATGATGACGATGATGCTGGCCCAGACGGTCTCTCAGATTTCTGGCCATCAGTCGCCGGCCTGGATGTACACGTACAGGGCGTCGATGTAAACGTGTTGCATATGCAGCGCCGCTTCATTAGAATGACCGACGACGTGCCACGCCTCCGCCCCTAAAAGACCACCCGCCCCTGACCAGTCTCGCCGTAAACGTGGACATTTTGCGCATAACAAATCAAGCACAAGGGCTTGAACAAACAGGAGGCGGGCCAAAATGAAATAAAAGGGGAATCACAGACAACCGAATGTTGAGCGGCGCGTGATGTAATCGCACAAAGCGCAAAAAACTCTGCTACTGTAACTCGAGCTTTCTGGGTAGATGAGATACACTAACAAGGTTGAGAAAAAAAAATAGATTAACTAGAGATTTTATCTCTACGTTTCATAGAAATAAAAAAATACTATTTTTATTTTTTATCTTAAATTCTAATATTTAATTTTACCTAAAAAAGATAACCAAACCCTTCAAATAGTCAACACATTCAGTCAAGAAGCAGGGCATGCGGAAGGGATTCGTACTGAGGAAAAGTGACAAAAGCAGGCACAGAATGAGTAGAAGGAGGAGAAGATGGTGGCCACCAATCCAACCTGACCCCGACTGCAGTAACTGTGAACGGACAGTGAGGGCAGCTCTTGGGCAGTTAGGGGAACTTAGAGCGACGACGTATGCCACTTGAATAACAAATGACGTTTTTAAATGCCAGATCCAGGAGAGCTGGCCATCGGGCAAAGGACTCGACGACTCCGAACTCTGATGGCCAGCAAATGTATGGAACGTGTCCTCTACGCTCCTTCGTTTCTTTTATATAGATTTTTTGTACGTAAGTGCTGAATGAGACCGTTAAGTGGATGCGGCGGACCTGTAAACGTTGGCTGATTTGGCCAATTTCGGGATCTCAGCTTTGTCAGAAAAAACATTATTTAATTATGGCTTGGAAACTGATTTCTGAGAACAAGGGAATTGTCAGATAGCTAAGCTTTAAATAATAAAAGCTGTAATGGGAAATAAATAATTAACAACATAAATAAATAAATAGATTTTCTCTCATATTCAGACACATTTTACTGTGTCCTAAAAATCTCCTATTAAGAACAAGTGGCAACAGTAAAATATTTAAAGCTCTAAGCCAAATTTTTACCCACTTATGAAAAGATAGCGGAGGTATATCCGCAAAGGAATAACCACCAAGAAAGGAACGTCTTTGTCTAGCATTTTCTCTGTGCTTCTTTGCCCATTTGCCGACTTGAAATTTTTATAAGTTCTGCCAAAGGCCCCAAGGGCAAAAGGCACCATCAAAGGTGGCTGAAACGAAGGACTCCAACACACAAACACACATATAATATGCTATGTAGTGGAGGCAGGCA
Organism: Drosophila auraria; assembly: GCA_008042615.1. Classification (NCBI taxonomy): domain Eukaryota; kingdom Metazoa; phylum Arthropoda; class Insecta; order Diptera; family Drosophilidae; genus Drosophila; species Drosophila auraria. The sequence goes on from VNJW01006296.1 coordinate 11,436, forward strand.
CTGCCCCAATAGCCGGGGGCCTGGCAGGTAAACAAATGCAATTCCAATGTGGCAACAGCCAGCACCTGAAGTTGTCCGCAGGTGAGAACACTTAAAGTTTTATTATGCCCACAAAAAAGGCGGGGCGAAAGGATGAAAAGGAGGGGGAGAAGCAACACACACACATAGAATGCAGCTCATTCAAAGCGAGGAAGCAATTTGAGAAATATTCCTTAAATATGCTAGACAATGCCCGGCTCCTTATGTGAATGTCCCTGTTCATCTCTCTCTTTCTCTCTGTTCCTCCTCCCACACACACACCTGCCTGCTCTCTCTCTCTCTCTCTTTCTCTCCTTCTCTGAGTATGTGTGTTCACAGGATTCCTGTTTTGTGTAGAAAAAAAAAATGCTTACAATATTTTGCCAGCGCCGCCAAGTATGCAACAAAAGAGCAGCCTACGAAAAAAATAACGGAAACCGGAAACGGAGGCGAACGATTTTCTGTTTCCGGCTTCCATCCGCCAGCATTCTTAGATTTATCAAATTACTTTATGCCATTGATTTACATATTTTTATATATATTTACTTTATGTCTAACTGCATTCGATTGAATTGAATTTTATGTCTCTGCGTTTATATGTTCGATTTTGTTGAATTTTTATTTACACCTTTTTATGACTTTTTGGTTTACTTAATATCCTGCATCCCCCCGTTATGTTAATTTTATTTTATTTTATTGAATGCATTTATTATTTTTACTATTATTTATACATTATTATTTTTTCCTGCTCTTGATTTTGTATGATCCCATTTTTGTAATGTTTTGTGTACAATTTTGGAAACTTAAAATTTTTTTTATATATTATCAAAGAACTATCAAGAGTTAAATTTCAATTATATTTTTAATTTAATATTAATTTTTTTTTATTCAATTTTATATTAAAGTAAATTTCGATTACCTTACCTTCTTCCAAAAAAAAATATTCCCTCCTCTTTCATTAAAATATTCATTTTCCACTTTTATTTTACTTGTAATATTTTATTTTCCATAATTTAATTGTATTTTTATTTCATTTTATGTTACCCATTTTCATTTTGTTTTTGTTTTTTCCCTCTTTCCCCCTCTTTGTTTATTTTACAACCTTTTATTTGTTTTGATTTGTATGTTTACATATTTACATAAAATTGATCGAATCGAATCGAAACAAAAACAACAACAAAAATCGAAAAACCGAACAAAAAAATGTTAAATTGAAATTACTTTTCTTATAATTTTTTGTAAATGTAAATAATCCAATTGGGTGTGTGTTTTCTTCTATGTTTTTTTATATATATAAATATTCGTTGAACATTATTTGGTATGTCTATGGTTGACTCTGTGGTCATGTACAATCAATCAACCAACTCAACCAACTCAAAACCTTAAACCATAAAACCAACCAACTCAAAACTGTACAAAACAAAACAAAAACCAAAAAAAAAAAAATAACTATGGAACTCAGGACTAAATTTCCACCACCCATCGGATAACAGTGCCCACCACAGCCAGCACCCACAGTCACAGCCACAGCCTCAGTCACACCCATCAGGTGGCCCCGGGAGCGCCGCATCCGCAGCAGCCGCATCTCTATCGGCTGCCGTCGCAGCAGCAGCAGCAGCATCAGCACCTCTCCCACTTGGCGGCGGCGGCGGCGGCCCATCACCATCCGCACCACCCGCAGGCAGCGGCGGCGGCGGCGGCGGCGGCAGCAGCGGGCATACCGCCGGGCATGCTCCTGGCACTGGACTGCTCGCCGCTCCATCCCTGTCTATGCAGAATCTGGTAGCCCTGCTAGCCACACCCACCGCCCACGCCCATGCCCATGCCCATGCCCACGCCCACCATCCGCTGACCATCGCCCATCACACCCAGAGCAGCCAGAGCAGCAGCGGGAACAGCAGCCTGCACCACCAGCGCCTGGCCTACGCCGCCGCCCAACAACAGCAGCAGCCACCTCCGTCGGCGGCGGCCTTCAACATGTCCCAGCTGATGGCCACGCCCACCCAGCAGGTGGGCGGAGGTCTGACGCTGACCCTAAACGCGCTGTGTAAGTAGATCGCAAAGTCATAATATCCCCAAAAAGCAGAAAGAACCCATCCCTGGGATCCGCTTAGGCTTTATACTGATTTGCATTCGATATATCATTTGATATAATTATGTAGATATTTTTTAAGGCAATATTCCGAATTGGGAAACCGCAATTACCCCAAGTTAGGCTTTCCTGCTTTAAGAACCTTTTAAGTTTTCCCAGCCTTAAAATATATCTTCAATAGTATTTTATTCAAAAACAATTCCAACTTAATAATATTTAAAAACATTGAATTAAATCCATAATAAAGCCAAGTCACAAGATCGTATTCTTATTATGATTCCTTACTAAAGATATATTGGCTTATCAATTTAAAATAATGTTCTAGGAAGCAGAAAAGCGCTTTATAAAAATATTCTCGTGAAATTATTTATCTAATTACATATATTAAATGTTCATTGAGTGTATCAATATGTATGTTTCGGGTACAGGTGGTTGTGTTTGTGTATTATGTAAATTTATGTTTGTGTTCTTTTGTTTTGTAATGTAATCAAACAGAGTGTTACCTCTGGCACTTAATCACACTAACTCTAAACAATATAAGCCCCAATAAAATAACCCCCACGCCGCCTGCATGAGCCTATGACAACGCCCCGCCATGCCCTATCCTTCAATGACTAAAACTACGCAAAAACTCCTTCCTTTAGTGTACATACATATATTACTTTAATGCAATGGGACAAAGGGAACATGAAAAACTTGGTTTTTAATATTTAGCAATTTTTTTCTTTTAAAGTTTGGCTAGGATATTTTTTCCTTTCAAAATGTGAAGGATAAATGCCTTCTAAGATACAGGAACTTATATTTACACTGTTTTTTAATCTCTAAAATCCCCAATATTTTTAAAATAAACTCTCGGAAATAAATATTAAATAATATTAAGCCCAGAAATGCCAGAACTCAACAGTTAATTAAATTCGTCTGTACATTCATATCGTTGCTGGGGAATCCCCGACGGCCACCCCCATTTCAATTTCTGTGTGAACGTTTCTAATTCCAAAATATTGGTTACCCTTTTCTGTTGGCATTTTACAGTTTGCCCATCTCTGCCAATGAAAAAAAATATATTTTCCTAAAAGCAAACAAATTTTTTTTAAAAAAGAAGAGCAGCTTGAAAAGGCAGTTTACGTGGAAAAGAATCAAATCTATGACAAAAGGAAATAAATGGCATTCCAAACAACACGTTCTTGATTGCATTTGAAAAAAAAATGGAGTTTTTAATAAAACAAAATAGAAGCGAAAAAATATATTGCCACAACATTCCGCCGAGTCAAGCCCAGATTGGATGCCATAGGCCTGAGCTTAAAATTTACATGAAAGGAAATCGTGGATATTGAATACCAAAATACGGGTAAAGAGGAAGTAGGAATTTAAAGGCAATAAAAATATAAAAGAAAGGTTGAAGAATTTATAATATTGAAAAGAAATTATTTTTTATTGGATTTTATAAACGGAAATATTATATTTAACTAAAAGTGAATAAAATATAATTGAAGCTATGAAATTACATGAAAAACCGAGAAATGGTTCATCACTGCAAATATTTCATGAAAAACTCTATTTCCCAATTAACAATAAAACTAGTAAGAGAACTTTACATATAAATCCAATCAAATAGCAAAAGTTGGGCCAATAAATTCCCAAACTATTTTCCACACTCCCGATTGCAATTAGCTTTTCAATTAGCAACTTTTATGGATTCCACAAGGCATTAAAATTAATTTGCTTCTAAAACTTACATACACACCAAATTGTTGGCATAAAATTGCGCCCAACAAATTTGAAAACGCAAAAACGCAAAAATGCTTATATGAAATGCAATAAAGAAAAAGAAAGAAGAACTAAAAGAAAGTAATAAATTTATAGTTGATTATGAAAAAGCACAGCGGGAAAAACGAAAATGTTTGGTGGCTCAATTAAAAAACAGGCGCCAGGCGGAGAGAGCTAACACATTTTTTTCCAGGACACAGAAGCAAAATAAAAGAGAGTACAAAATTTAATAATGAAAGGACGAGGGCCGCAAAAAACAAGAGGAGATAAAAGAAGGCGAAAAACGGTTGAGCACAAAGTGTGAAGGGGACGGCTAAAAACAATAATAAATAAAGGGGCCAGAAATCTCATATGCGTTAACTCAACTTGGGTTCGTTTATTGTTCAGATATGGTACTTGTATATGGTCGATTCTATATTTTTCTGTTTGTCCCACTGTGTGTGTGTTTTGTTTGTCTTTGTCCTCTTTCTGCGTGTGTGTGTGTGTTTGGGAAAAAGACATATACAAATTTAGCATTACTTTTGAGACAATTTTTCAATTGATTAAATTTCATATTTTGTGTGAATATTGCTGATGGGCTTGTGTACAATTTTAGGGCCCCCAAGTGCCGCCGATCCCTACACCCCCTCCCTGAGTGGACTGACAAATGGAGCCGCCGCCTATGGAGCCACCCAGCCCCTGACTGCCAGCGCCCTGCAAGCGGCAGCAGCGGGCGTGGCTGGCAAGCAAATCGAGGGTGAGTTTAAGAGGCATAATTAGTTAAATAAATATTTAAATAATTGTATAAACGTTTCTCCCACCAGGTCCTGACGGCAGCAATCTGTTCATTTATCACCTACCTCAGGAGTTCATTGACACGGATCTCGCGTCGACATTTCTGCCTTTCGGCAACGTCCTGTCGGCCAAGGTGTTCATCGATAAGCAGACCAATCTGTCCAAGTGCTTCGGCTTTGTGTCCTACGACAATCCGCACTCGGCTAACGCGGCCATCCAGGCGATGCACGGTTTTCAGATCGGCACCAAGCGGCTGAAGGTCCAACTGAAACGTTCCAAGGATGCGGCCAAGCCGTACTAGATAAAAGAAGGCATAGCTGCTAAGGGGGATTAAATGGGGGTGGCCAGGGCCAGACCCAGCACAGTCACAACTAATTCACAGACAAATGGATGAAACTAGCTTAAACAATTGTGCCTTTTTTAGCAACAACGTTCTGAAACCAAAGGACCAATTACAATCGTGTATCGGATAAGTGAATAGAAACCTAAAAAAACAAATAGAAGGCTTACAAATAAAGTTCTCGAGTGCACAAAAATGAACCGCAAAATCAACCCCTACCAAAGAAGTAGCTTAAAAGTTGCATCCTTGTTGTAATCACATTTGCTGAAACAACCAGCCATCAACATTTTCATCAAGCTCTAATTCTAACTAATCAACGTGGTCGGCAAACAAGTCCTACAAATAAAACACAAAAAACCAAAATAAAATCCAGAAATTTGAAGCTGCATTGTGGCGCCAAAGTATTTATGAAAGCCAAATAGTTAAGCAAACAAAAAAGGGAAACAAATAGAGAAACACAGCAGCAAATGCAGACGAAAATAGAAACATATATATTTTGCCCACTTATCAAACGAAACAATTTAGATAATTAATATTTAGTTAAGTGTTAAGGTTACAAAAAACATTCGAAATTCCGTTCGTAGTGAGAAACATTCAAAGGGCTAGCTAAAAATTAAAGCATATTTAAAGTATACTTTTAGAGAAAATCAAAGAACACCTAAGATGCGAAATATCGTAGAAATGAACTAGTAGTCTTAGCTAAATCAATATAAAGCTGTTAAACAAATGTCACAAAAATGTTAACGTCTGGAATGGCTTCTTCATCCTTACATCAACTCTATTTTATATAGTCATTAATAGTTTTAAACTATATTCTACGCAAACTTAACCATACTTTGATTTCAAAGCAAAACCACATTTTACCAACTTTGTACTTAATTTGCACTTGATGCCGGAGGTTAAAAATTGAAAGGAATAAAAGTCAAAACAAATTATTATATAAACAACTTAGTCTGTATTTTAAAATAACATTTTATTGAGCGGTGTGTAAGAAATTGAAGTAAATCAATCGGTTTCGCATATTTACAAATAAAATAATAAATATTTAAAAATATATATAAGTACTTGTTGGTTTTCATTTCGACGATGCAGACAGATTAAATCCCATTTGAAGGCCGAAGGAATATTTCTAAAGGCCTTTACTTACCTACCCACCAGAAGGACATCCATCTAAGACTGTTAAATCGCCTTAAAGAAAGTCACCCCCATCCAGCTCCCAGTTGAGTTCTCCGCAGGAACCCCAGAATTCGCTCGTTGAGAGGGATCTTATCACATTTATGCTATTGTACATGCATTCTTTATGCGCCAACTGACAACTCAACTGGCGCTGATAGCTGCCGACCAGGAGGCTAGAGCGAAGAGGTGGGGCCATCCAACAAGGACTGCCATAAATCAAAAGCATCCTGCACTGGCTGGCACTGCTCCTCCTCCTCATCCTCCTCCTCCTCCGCCTCCGCCACGAATCCGCTCCTGGGTTGCAATTCAAATGTTGGCGTTAACGCATGAAATATGCATATGCACGGCGTCGCCGAATGTGCAGCTGTTGTCTGGATCTTGCTTTTTTTTCAGGTGCTACCAGCCAACAGAGTTGGCCTCAATGGACTTTAGCTAAGCTGCTAAACTTTAATACAGAGGTAAAAATATACGAGTAATTTTTAGAGGAAAGGTGTTCTTAATTTTAATTAATAAATGTCCAACCAAATCAAAAGGCAAGTTAAACAGCTTTTACGTTGAATTAATATTTGCTAATTTTATTTCTCTGTGAATGAGCCTTTTATATTTTCTTAAAAAAATAAACCTCAAATCTTTTTATTAAGTTAACATAAATATTTATTAATTTCAAATATATTTATCCCTCATAAAGTATAACTCAACTTTGGCTACAAATAAAACGTAGTTGGCAGCACTGCCATGTACCTTAGCCTTGGTCCGAGCAAGCATTCTTTAAACTTCAAGATACGTGTGCCTGTCGTTGGGGTCAGCTCACAACATTTTTCAGTCTGAAGCTGGACGAGCTTCGAGAAATATATACTCTTTGCTTTGTTCGGTGGAAAAAAAACGTTTAAAGGAAAAAAATTTTTAAAAATCTATTGAAAATGTCGCAGAAGGGACAAGGTGAAAAACCCCCGGTACCTCCTCCGCCGCGTCGGCCAAGGACATCGGCTCCTCCGACCGGGACTGCGGGCGACGTGACTCAGGCTTCCGAACCTCTTCCAACTCCGGCCGGCAGGCATCACCGTGGGGCCGTAGAGCCGGAGCCACCAACCGCCTCCAGCAGGATCACTCGCCCTATGTCACCGCCTTTAGGGGGTTCTATGATGCCTGGAGCAAAGGCTCCATCACCACGAGCAGCTGTACGGGACTTGGGCCCAGGAGACCCAGCTCCTGTAAGAGCTGTACGCGATTCATCCAGAAGGGCAAGTGTTCCCGATTCTGGACCTACTTACATCTCCAGCAGGGTGCCCCGCCCTGTCTCACCGCCCTTAAGTGAGCCTATTGGGCCGGGAACAAAGGTAACACCGCCCAGAGCAACCATTCGAGATATTGGTTCAGGAGGGCCTGCTCCTGGGAAGGCTCAGCCTGATTCTAGACCATCATCTTCGCCCGAGAAAATTGTGAGGGCTTCTAGTCATGTAGCATCGCCACGCTCAGGAGGGCCTGCTCCGGGAAAGGCTCTGCCCGATTCTGGGCCATCATCATCATCACCCGAGAAAATTGTGAGGGCTACTAGTCATGTAACATCGGCACGTGCCAGTACTCGAGACACGGGACCATCGACATCTGCTCGGGCCAGTTCAATGGATTCACGACCGCGAGAAACACTGCCCGCTGGAGAACGACGGTCTAGTCCCCGCATCTCACTTCCGTCCTCGCCTCAAAAGAACACAGGTCCATCTCCCCGGATAACTTTTCAGGAGGCAGGACCTTCGACTTCAGCACGGAGCGTCAAATTAGCGGCTAGTGCAACCGACGCCTCAAAGGAACCTTCGGCAAAGAAACGGCTCACTATATTTAAGAAAAAGAAAACGGACACGACTGAAGCATCTCCGGAGCGACGGTCAACACCGCAACGTCGAAGCACCTCTGTTTCCGGCCAAAACAGGGCCAAGACGAATCGCATCCTCTACTCCACTGATGAGGAGGTGCGCGACGCCCTCGTCGAGTTCTCCGTGTTCATTATATTCCTGATCCTAACATCGTTGGGTAAGTGAAGCAATTGTTAAATATATTACGTGTATTACACCTAATGTACATTTCGCGAGGTAGGACGAAGACTTTTTGGAAAATAAATGAATATAAATATTTATGATCTTTAGGTATTTATTTATATATAAATTAATATTTATATTTTATTTTTCAGTAACCCTGTCGGTGCGCCACTCGTACATGTTCTACTTCAATGACACCATGAAGAAACTCTTCACGACCCGTGAACTGGTGATTGCACCCTCTGTCACTGTTTGCTTCGATAAGCTGATCACAGTGCCGGATTGGTGGGACTATTTGATCTACAACTTTCTGATAACACTCCACGGTGATCTGACCTTTCTAGATGGCAACGATACGGCGCCAGCACCAGTAGTTCCTCCAACAGATGAGAAACCAGAAGAGAAACCAACAGAGAAACCAGAAGAGAAACCAGAAGATAAACCAGAAGGAAAACCAGAGGGAGGTGATGAGGATGAGGACGATGATGATGACAAAGACAAAAAGCTAAAGCTGATTGAGAAGACTCCGCGGGTGGACGCCACGCTGGACGAGCTGCTTAAGAAGAGCCCATACAACTGGGATCCGGGCGTGGACTGGGTAGCGGGCGCCAGGGTGGTCCGAGAGGCGGGCGCCAGGGTGGTCCGAGAGGCGCGCGCGGAAACTTATGAAGATCGTGCCAACAGCTCTACTTCCCATCATCTGGAGGTAACATAAAGTCTTAATTTTTCGACTATTTTTGCTCCGATGATCTTTGTTTTTCCAGGGACGCGTCTTCCTCTACGAGAACCTGCTGCTGGGTCCTCCGCGACTCCGGCAAATCCGAGTGCGGAGGGAGAGCTGCTATGTGAACGATGCGTTCATCCGGTACTTCAACACCTGCTATGCCGCCTACTCCTCGGCAGCCGAGGAGCGGAAAGACAATTACCACGGGTCACCGTATCGGACGATGAACGATCTGGACAGCACACCGCTCTGGACGGTGCTGGCTTTTTATCGCTCCGGCGGCTACGTGGTGGACTTGACCTATGAGAAGAACAAGAATCTGGCTATCATCACCGATTTGAAGGACAGGCATTGGCTAGACCGGGGATCCCGACTCTGTCTGGTTGAGTTTAATTTGTTCAACGAAAACACGGACATCTTTCAGAGCGTCAAGTGGGCATTGAAATGGATTGTATTTGAGTCTGTTTTTGATATAACCAACACTTTCAGATTAATTGCGGAGATTCCGCCCACGGGCGGCGTCATTCCCCAGGCCCATCTGCAGACGGTGAAGCAGTATTCCTTCTTCACGGACCGCAGCATGGTGATGACCGTGATCTATATATTCTGGTATATCATGATCGTTTACTACACCATATATGAGATCATTGAATTGCGCAAGTCCGGCTGTAAAAATTACTTCTTTTCAATGCTGAATATTCTGGATTGTATCATATTGCTGGTAAGGCTTTCTCTTACTTATCCCTTTTATTATTCCTATTGGGGTGCCATATTTTTGCAGCTTTGTTACCTGGCCTTGGTGTACAATGTGTGGCACACCTTTAAGGTACAGTCAGTCACAAACAAGGCCGAGGTGGAGCTGACTTACCAAAGTCTGGACGTGCTCTGTTTCTGGAATATCATCTATGTGGACATGATGGCCATTCTGGCCTTCCTCGTGTGGATCAAAATATTCAAATTCATCAGCTTCAACAAAACCCTTGTGCAGTTTACAACGACTCTCAAAAGGGTACGTAGAAGGTTGGAGAAAATTTAACCCTTTTTATTTTAATTTGTGAATTTTCAGTGCTCCAAGGACCTGGCTGGCTTTAGCCTTATGTTTGGAATTGTATTTCTGGCCTATGCCCAGTTGGGCTTACTCTTATTTGGCACCAAGCATCCCGATTTCCGCAATTTTATTACCTCAATTTTGACCATGATTAGGATGATTCTGGGCGACTTTCAGTACAATCTCATTGAGCAAGCGAATCGGGTTTTGGGTCCCATTTATTTCCTCACTTACATTCTGCTTGTGTTCTTCATTTTGTTGGTAAGTTAAAAACTAATTTTAAAACTTACTATGGCTTAAATATATTTTCTTATACTTTTCTTATCCTAGAACATGTTCCTCGCCATTATAATGGAGACCTATAACACGGTGAAGAGTGAGATCACCCAGGGACGCAGTCACTTGGGCTCGTACATCTACAAGAAACTGACAGGATTGCTCTACTTGATCACCCACTGCGGCCGGAAGCGTCGACCCCGGCCGGAGCCCACTGCCGAGGAAGCTGCAGAAGCCGAACAAGAAGCCAAAGCCGCCCAAGAAGAGCCCGAAGAGATTCGAAAGAACCTGACGCCAGCAGAGTAAATACCTCAATGTCCTCTACATTTCGTGAACTAAGCTAAAGTTTCTATTTGCAGGGCAAAGTACTTCCAGGAAATTCCACCTGGAGATAATAAGGAGCTGGTTCGGTACAAAATCTTTCTTAACTACATTATTTTCATATTTTTAATGAAACCTTTTTAGTTTAAATAACCGCGTCGGCTTGCTGGAGGAAATTCTGGAGAAATTAATCACAAACATGGATGACATTCTAAAACGAGTTGAGAGGGAGAGGTCGCACAAAAAGAAATAAGTTGCATGTTAAACAATTTTAAGAGTTTTCTTTAAATTAAATATTAAATATGTATACTTAGTTTAAAAATATATAATAATTTGGCACCGAAAAATGTGAATAAACATAGCAATTAGCTCACCCATTCCTAATATCTACATGCTCATTTTGCCACGCAAACAATCAAATAAGCGAAAATTAATTAACTTCAACTCTGGCAACCGGAAACTAAAGTAAACCGACAAAACCGCCAGAACCGAGCGCTAATCTCTGCCAAATCCGTGTTTGCTTTGCGCCCTTAACCCCTAACGGCCCCGAATCCTGCTGCTGCTGCTTAACACCCAACGCGTCCTTTTCTCTATTTGGCAACAAAGGCATAACGAAATTAAAAACACAAGCGAAAGCAACAACCGTGAACAAAGCGTCGAGCCACGAATTAAACTATGTATTTAATTATAAGCGAGCAGCGAGGGGATCTACACTAGAAACAATTACTTAAATATACTGGAAACAAAAAATATAAACTTAAAGGTTGATAAAGTTTCACATACGTATAAATAATAATAAAAGGAAAGTGAACTAAACAAAACTCATATTTTATTATTATCATTAGGAGCAGTTCCTGCGGAATATATCACATTGTCACCGCATAGCATCTGGAATCCTCTGGTTGCGGCAAACACCCCAAGCAAAAGAAGATTAAATTAAGTCACTGGACATGGGAATAGTTCAAAGAAAAGCTGAATTATATTTTCTTCAAGCAACAACTGGTAAATAAAAAATACAACTGAGCTGGATTAAATTTATAAATGATAATTAAAGGTATGTTAATGCAGTAGCTTCCCCGAGATTGTCCAAAAATATCCAAATTAATTATTTAATATCCGATAAAGTTTTACCAAAGCTCGGCTTAAGTGGTTGATGAAAAACAACATCAAGTCTGAGGGATTTCGTTTTGTATTCAGCTCAAATTTGTTAAACAAACGCACGCTACCAGACACACATATAAATCTGTATAGCCGCATTTGTATGGCTCCCATTGTTTCGCTTTTGTAAATACGAATTGAAAAGTTGCAATCATCGCAACGGCCAAAGCAAATACACAAAGGCTGGCTGGCTGGGATGGGAAATAATGTATGGCACAGACAGGTGGAAAACGAGCACTTGAAGGGACCGGAAAACCCGCGTTCCATCCAGACCAGAAGAGTTACGAATGGCGAGCTCAGGAGCCATAATTACCGATCTGCTTCATACTCACACCCAGGCGGGCTTAAAAACAGTTAACAACCTTTATTCGCATGGCAACTCTGGCTGTGATGCGCAAATATGTCGGCCACTTATGCATTCAAAGAGCTTGCGGCAATTTAAGCGTAAATAAACCAACACAATGGCCAAACAAAATATCTTTTAATTACTTCAAATATTGCTGTATGTTGAGATTCATAAAAAATATATTTATATAAAAATTATGAAGAAAAAATTATGTAGTTAAGCAAATATTAAGCAAATAAGCTAATGAATTAGCAGTTCAGGAAATCACGATTATTTTCCTGTAACAAACATTGAGTTTTTACATCAAAATAAAAGGCAACATTAAACTCATATATTATTTTTAAAAGCATTAAGGAAAATGCCACATCTTTGGAAGTTGTAATGACCATACCTTTGTTTTGCTAAATAAAATACTAATAACAAAAACATAAGTTTTACCATCATTCAAAGCAACAGGCTTCAGCTTATTCAACCAATAATTCACCAATTAACTCGCTTTTATGGCCAAGGTTTTGTTTGACGAAAGAATAACAGGCAATTAAGTTAACCATAAGTTGACCACAATTAATTACCCCAATATATAGTATGGAAAAAATAATTAACTATGCTGTTTTTTTTTTTAATCGCGCCGAGAACTAATGAGGCATATAATGCCTATAAAGCATTTTATGTTCATATTCAATTTAAATCACTATCGAAATATCGCAGCCTGAAATTATGCAGCACTCTGGTTTATGCTCTTAAAGCCCTCACCTAATTGTGTTAATAATTTACTTTATTTAAAATAAATCAAGGCATCCATCAAGATGAATCAATCTGCTCATCTTAATTATGTGGATTAATAATTTATGAAAACGTTAATAAATAGATGTATATAAAAATTACTGAAAAAGAATTACGTTTTAATGAATTTTAACAAAAAGTGCTTCAAAAGATGGGAAAATAATATTTTAAGTATTTTTATATCACTAAGAAATTTACTTTTTTGTTTTGATTTGTATTTCTTTTAGTTTTCCATTACCTTTTAAAAACATCAAAATTCTTGATTCCTCCATATATTTTTCCTGGCAATAACATAAGTCATTCATTGTGTTTTTTTATATTTTATTTATAATTTAATGTTTGTATTTTAGCAATAAATAATTTCCAATGCAACTGGTTGGTGCACGCTTAATACTCGCCATCTGTCGAAATAAATACGATAAATTACGATTGCAGACCATAAGGGAGAATGCCGATTTCCCTGGATCTCTCAGAGATATCCTCGATGACGTTGGCTTACAACTAGGGACTTAGGACTAAAGACACTGCCTAGACTAGATGGGGATCCCCTGACGGATCACTTGGAGGGCTCTGATAATGAGAGCTTCTCGAACATCGGCATGGCCTTAATCAGAGCCGGTGCCACGAACACCTCGGCATCGGGATTATGCGGAAAATCGGGATCGGCGGCAGCCACATCATTCACGGCTATGTCGTTGGACAGATCGACGGGCACAAAGTTCTCCTCGATGTCGATGTCGTTATTCAGGTCATTTTCGATATCTGCCTCGATGTCCAGCTCGTGATCCTGTTCCTGATCCTGATCATGATCCTGATTGAACTCAGCCCACTCATCGTTGAAGGTCTCGCTCATAACGACGGGCGTTGTGGCTTCGGCATCTTCATCATCCAAGGAATCGAATTCCTCGCGCTCTTTCTGCATCTCCAAGGATTCCTTCTCCTGGTGCTCCTGCTGCAGCTCCTCCTCCCTTTCCACTTCCTTTTGAACGGATGCCATCATTTCCGCCAGCCTATCCATGGTCTTCTTTCGCTCTTCTTCCGACTGAATCTCCACCGAATGTTCACTCATATCTGTTGCTTCCGCTTCGGAATCTTCAGGTGATCTGGTGGCAAGTTTGTTTGTTGTAGATCTTACGGTTGTTGTTGTTGTGGTGGTGGACTGTGCAACGTGTGTGAGTGTGTGTGTATGAGTTGCAGGTGCGTTATGTGTGCGTGTGTGCGAAATAAATGGAATAAAAGTTGGAATTAATTTATTGTGATTTATTATAGGAGCCAATCGTTTTTGTTTAGTTATTTTTTCGGTTAGAAGCAGCATGCTGATTTTAAAATAAATATTTTGTTGTTTAAATTGGTATAAAATTTGGAGTAAAATGCTGTAAGTTACTATAAATTAATTCAATTTGAGGATGCAATGCGAAAACTTTTAATTCTACAGAAAATTTTAATATTATTTTATTGGTTAATAAAAAAAACAGTTTCCATATTATTAACAAGCAATTAAATAAAAATATTCTTTAAAGAAATAACTTTATCAACTTTAAGACCAATTGCAATTTAAATAGGGCTCTTTACCGGATAATTTTTCCCGAAATATGACCTTAACGTTAAATAAGGGATTTAATCAAGCATTTTATCTTTTTTCATATTTAATAAATTTTAATTCTATGCACCAAACATATTCCAAACTGTTTATATAAAATAAAAATTCCGTTTAAATGCTTTATTAGTATATTTATATTTTAAATCGGAAGAAACTCACAATTTACGCGCTGCCTTCGAATCTTCAACTGAGCTGCTGTTAAGATAAGCTCACTGTTTTATAACATTTATAAAAAGCGCAGAAAAAAAAATACTGGGGCTCAGCGAAAGAGAGGGTCGGCTTAACAGAACTAGTTGAGTCAGCTTAACATGGAATCTGCGTGAGGGCGAGAAAAGGAAACAGAAAAAGAAACAGAAGAGCGAAGCTTAGAGAACTTAACAGAGATATTTTGTCATGCTGTTGAGTCCCTCTCTCCCGGCTTTAGCTTTGTCTCTTTTTGTCTTATTTGGCATAATGCCTTCATTCATTATTTACGTTTAAAATGCAGTGTCGCATCCATGATTCACCTTCGCCAATACCCTCTCACTCACTCTCGTTAGGGGCTATGTGACGTCACTAGTTCAATTCTTCCCCCTCGGTGAATTTCGTCCAATTCCGTTTTACGCTCGTTAACAATTTCTAAGAAATTCATATTATTAATACACAACTTTTTGCACATTTGTTTATTTCTGTCCGTTTTGGTCATTTAAGTATTTGTTGTGCTTTTGAGGTGATTTAACACACCGGAAGAAAATGGGAGAGGAAAGAAACGGAGGCAGTGGGCTACACATTCTACAGATGAATGGCGCTACGACTGAGTCACGATCTCTGAGATTCTTGGGAATTTCTTGAGAATTGAAACTGATTGAAGAACTTAAGAATATTTGGGGCTGCTTCAGAGATGATTGATTAAAATCTGCCAAGTGATTCCACATATTTTTAAACATTTATTAACTTGTTTATTGTAAAAAATATTCCATTAACATTTGCTTGAAAATTATAAAAGCAAGCAATATCGTTTTAATATATGTATGTATATATTATATTTATTATATTTGATATATTATTGCCATTTCAATCAAACCATTTTCTATCTTCCCTTTAAAAGTTATTAATAAACCAAATTGAAGCTCAATCTTTTCCATCATCATTTCATTAATATCTGTCTCTCATAAATGGAAAATTTTCCCAACTTTTTCTTCTTCCCTGCCAACTGCTTGCATTCAAATTGAAATGCAAATGCACAAAGTAATTTGTGAAAAGTTATCAAAAGCTCACACATTCATGAATGTGAATTATGTGCATTTGTCTGGATATTTGTACGGTTTTTAATAGGAAAATATTAATAAAACACACAGACGTCTGAGTGTGTTTGCCATTTTGGCACATGCTTTTTGCAAAGAGCTTCAATCGCCAAATTGTTTAACAGCCTTCAACAATTTTTCAATGTTTCGATGCAGCCGGCAAAGGAGTTATCGCACACACTCCCTACCGTGTGGGTTTGTATATATATTAATATTTATAACCATGAATATTAAATTCAAATAAACGCATGAGAAGTCAGCCCCCCCTTACGCCACGCCCAGACCCCAAAAACAGAAGCCACAACTTTCAATATCCGCGCGAGATGAAAAATAAAGTTGAACACCACAAAAAAATTAAAATGGAAATATAACAACAAATCGAATGAAATTCGCAACTTGTGCGAATAGTTTCTTTTTTTCTGTTCATTTCATATTTCTTTTTGCTTCCGTTGCGGGTACAAAAATGTCACCGCTGGCATTATTTAAATTTAAATTTGCGTATTTAAACGTTGACATGTCACTTACAACTTTAAAGTTGTTAATAATGGCGCTTTACGCCGCATTGCAATTTTTTGTATGGTCATTTATTAATTTGCCGCTGATTTATGCGCGGCTCGCGGAGAGCAACAAAAAATTTATCCAACCGGCACTCGTCGATTTCGCCACAATAAATTCTCATAAATACGGCCCTTTTCCGCCCCACCTGCCACGCCTACCACGCCCAAGACGAGGATTTATGCGAGCTGGGCGCATGACTTTTAATAAAAATTAATTTTTATTACAGCCTAAAAGTAATTAATGGACTTGCAGCAAAAACGCCAAGAAAAATTGTCGCATGTATGATGCATGTACACGGGGTAACCTGTGGAGCAAATTGGCCAAGGGGAAGGGTGGAGCATATTTTTGTAAAGCCCTAAATGAAAGGAAAGTCGTTCAAAAAAAAAGGAGGCCGCTTTAAGAGAAAGTTTATGCAACGCAAATATTTGTCCAAATCCCAATAATAATATTGAAAACATTACTTAATACAGTTTTTATAGAATTTAAATAGTTTATCGCTTACCCAATATTGATTATATTTTAATTTAAAAAATATCTCAAATTGTTATGATCTATTTTTAACTTAAAGAAGTGTGTACCTAATTCCGTCAATTTTTTGTGAATATATGGCTTCATAACAAACAATTACCTTTCATATTTACATTCTATACTAAAAAATCAAGTGCAAATAAAAAGAACTGAACTAACAAAAAGGCTTTTCGGTAATTAAAAACTCTCAAAAAAACTAAACTTTGCCCTAAATAAGCCACGTGCTCTAATAAAAACGAAACCAAATCGTTAAAAAATAACTTAATTTACAGCTATTTGAACTTCCCCACTTTGTCATGATTCAACTCACAAATTTGTCTGTCAATTGCAGAGATTTACAAATATATATATCACTCTCATCACATTACCATTTTTTACTTATCTATATATTTGCATAATATTTTGTTACAAACATTTTTTGCGCTGTGTCCACAAACTATAATTTGTTTGCATTATTAATTTAGATGCAATTCAATTGCAAAAAAAAAAAAATTACTCACAAATCCAATGAACCAATATGCATATTACATGACTGCAGGGCTGATATAAAAACGGAGAAAAGTCATCTAATTGTACAATTTTGTCGTGTTAATAAAATATTTACAATTGCGGTTGGACCAGATTATTAGCCCGACAAATTAGTAAAACTTAATTAAACAGCAAACGTTGCCAAAAAAAAACTGACTAAAATTAAAAATAAAATAAGTAAAAATTAGCAAGCGAATAGCTTTGTACAAACAGAAGTAAATCAAAAATAAAAGCAAACCACAACCAAAACAAGTCACCGAAAAGATTTAATTTTATTTGCATTAGTAAGGAAAAAACGCAGGCATTCATATATTGTATATACAATTTTCGCTGTTTAGTTTTATGCAAAACTTTATTTAAAAAATATTAGAAATATCTGTGTATAGGTATGTTACAAGTTCATAGAAAGTTCTCAATATACAATTCGCTTCTTTTTTTGTATTGGTTAGTAGAGCGCTTGCCAAGCATTTCCTGGTTAAATGTCTTTCCGAGAAAGTTGTGTCGCTTTCTCTCGAAATTACTTGTATACCTTGGGCTCGTCGATGTCGCGCACCTCGTTGTCCTTGGGCTGCTTCTCCAGCGGCTCCCGGCGTCCGTCCTCCTCCACCTCATCATCGAACTCGCCCTGACCCGCGGACTTGGCGGATGGCGGAGCGGATGTAGCGGGTGAGTTGGCCGGCTGGAAGCCACCTCCATTGGTGTGCACCCCCTCAGCCACCTCCTCACCGCTGTCCAATGGCCTTACGTTAACAACGCGCACCTTAAACACGCTGTTGGTGTTCCCGAACACGGTCTCGTTGATCTCCACCTTGTGGCCATCCACAACCTGGCGGGGATAAATAGTTGGTTATTAGTAACAACTCTAAAATAAATGTATACACAATTTGTCTTAAGTTAAACATTATAATAATATCAATAATCAAGTATTTAATAGTTTAAATACATTATTCTCTTATCCCTTTTATGTCTTACCTTCACAGTAGAAGTGGTGTTGCCATCCTTGGGATTCAACGGGGCCAAAGGCAAGCCAAGGGAGAAACCAGAACCAAGGCCAACGCCTGAGTCATCAGAGTCATCAGAATCATCAGCAGCGGAATCAGTGCCAATCACTGGCCATAGACGGGTGCGCAGACGGCGGAGAAGATCTAATAAATTATAAAAATTAAAACATATATTTAAATCGCAATTAACACAATTAAAACTAATTATAACTAATCTAGTTAATATTTAGTGGGGCTAAAAAAGAGAGGAATATTCTATACCAATTATATAATTTTAATCATATAATCGATCTACAGGCAATAATTATAACAAAATAGATATTTAAATAGTTAAATTACTTTTTCTTTGTTTAATAACTAGAATTTTTTCCTCTCAATATTAAAAAATCCTGTAGGATGAGCCTCGAGTGCCCTGTGGGAATTGCAGCAGGTGCCCGTGGTCTAGACTCCAGACTCGTTCTGGCAATCTCCCTTGACTCCCTATATCTACTTGAATCTCTGCAAAAGAAAAGACATTCCATCGTCGTCGGCGTCGTTGTCTCATGCTAATGTATTTTTCAGTTTAAAAATCCCTAATCCGCAAACGCACTAAAAAGCGTTTTCTGTGTCGACGCCGCCGTCTCCGTCATTTTCTTGTCTGCACTTTTGTAATCTCCAACCCCGGCCTGCAGCCCCACTTTCGTTTCTCAGGCCAAATTCCACCCACTGCTCGGCCATATGCCTCAGTTCTTGGCCTTTTCTACTCGGTTTTTCCCTGGTCTCTTCAACCTTGTCATAAATTCTTGACCGCATTGTTGGCGGACTTTGTTTTGGCCCGGTTGTTGATTGTCGTTTGTCGCCAATCCATTTGCCGGCTGCATTTTAATGCGTTTAAATAGCTGCGTGAAATAGTTTACGGCTTTGAGATATTTATCTTTAACTTGAGGGTTACAAAAATAAAACAGAGAATGCGCTTTGTGTGAATGAATGTCTTTATATTTCTTTGACCTTAATTTCATTTCCTTTTAAGTTTTTCTATTAATCAAAATATCTTCTTGGCTACTCCGACTTTAATCAAGAACATCTATCAGACTTTTTAGCGCCTCTCGTGTTCATGGATTTTCCCAGACTTTCCACGCACATAATACAAACAGTTCTGGCTATAACAAACCTAATTCGCTGACAAGAAACTTTGCAGGCGACCGCAACGCCCAACTTTCTATTTGTCTATATGCTATTTTCTACGCTTCGTTATCTCGTTGAACCCCAAACCCCCTAAAAAGCGGGACAACGAAGAATAAAACAACTTTTATGCATACACAATGCCCAGGGCTTTGGGAAGTTTTTATCCTGGACCCTCGAACGTATTAGGATAAGATTTATGAAGTTTCGGCTTCATCTCCGTCATCTGCAACGTCTTACGGTCTTAGTTAAGCAGAAATTGGCAAGATGAGGCGCAAAACTTTTCACTTTTAATGGTCAACAGACCGGTTTGACCTACTCCTACTCTTCAACGCCTCCTCCTCTCCTTCTATGGAAATATAGAAATAAATACAAGAGCATAAATAAACTTTGTCTGGCTACAAGATCTTGACATAATATTTTGATAAATTGTTTTTCGTTTCACTGGGAGTAGTCTGAAACCGAGATGGAAAAGTTTAAAAAGACCCAAGGGACAGTTGGCTAATTGGCCTGGCCCAAGGGATATGCACTTAATTCATTCCCACCAATAATATAGGGTAGACTTGAAGCTAACAATGCTCTTTAGGATACTGAATTTAAACAAAACTTGGGCAATTAGTTGGCTATTTATTAAAGATATATTTTAAGAGTACGCTCTGCCATAAGCTCTTGTTGTGATACTACTTTAAAATATTTATCTGCTCAGTAATTTATTTTAGAAAAATAATATATATTAATAAACATTCATTTAGGTCTCGGAAAATAATTATATATATTTATTATAAGGTAATTCCCTGCCACAAACCCTGCTTAAAAACCATATAGCCCCGCACAAGTTACCAAATATTAAGTATACGCAATGTGGCAATCGTTCCATCATCGTTAAGCAGAATAATAATAATGAAATTAAATGCACCCGAGACATGTAATTACGTTGCATGCACTTTTTGGGAGGAAACACTACAATATTGTTTAATTAAAATATCATTAAAAATGCTCAAGCCGATTACGCCACACATAACGCATACGCCGCATGTGCCGCGCCAGCTCTACTCACCATCGAAGGAGTCGAAGAAGCCGAGATTGAAGCCCGACGGATTCGGCTGGAGGAAGGGATAACCCGAGCCCGTATCGATGACGCCGCGGAAGTTATGGAAATCCGATTCGGTCTGAGGGCGCGATGGCACGTTAATCACCTCGGCATCGTCCTGCGGATTGTTGCCAGCTGAAAGAAGGGAAACAAGGAAGAAAAAGAAAAAGGGTTTCAGTAGAAATTAAACACTGTTTGTCATCATTAAGAGCCAAATTGGCTGGCGAAAATTGCATTAAATTAGCCAAATCAGCGGAAAAAGAAGAGCTCCACTCGACCCCTTTTCCCGTGCCTCATTAACGCTGATTACGCAATCTTTGCTCTGCATAATTATCCATTTCTTTGCTTTTGGCGGGAGGTATATGATAAGGCGACTGGTCTTTTTTTCCCCGCCCTACCGCGGCTTCTTTATTTTAAGCAAGAAAAAAAGGTTTAAAACCAGCTTGGTGTAAACATTTCACTTTGAATTGAATATAAATTCTTGCTGTTTCCGGAAACGGGGCCAAGGCTTTATCTGAGAACCTCTAAATAACGCATCCTTCGCAGAGATTCAGGGCTGCAGGCGCAGATAAATCCTCCCACTCCACTCCGGCCCAGCCTCTCAATCTTTTTCCCTTTCAATCTTTAGTCCTGGCATGTTGCACTTCATAAATCTCAGTAGCTGACACTGACACCAACAACAGGCAGAACAGCGCAACACAACCATCAGACAACAAGTGGCCAGAGGGAGCGCAAATAACACAAATCAGTCAGGGAAAAAGACTTGGACTCGAAAGATATCCTGTACAAATATCCTTACAGAAAAATTAAATTTAAAATTGTGTTTATTATATATACATAATTGGAATTTCTGCCACAAAACATAGCTAATATTGCAGCCTACTATTAATGCAATTAAATAAATAAAAATTTATGATATTTTATGATTTAATGTTTAATTTTTTTATATTACTAATACATTTCTCTCCCTATATCCTATATAACCCTGGACATCAGACTTTGCCATCGAAACTAACGACGTTAAAAATAAGTCAGGCTGCGTTGACTCTCCTCTCGTCGCAGTAGACTCAGCCTCGAGTTGGAACGAAATGGGAAATATGAAAATCTTTATGTGCTGCGTGAAATTGCTTACGCAAAAGGCGAACGTATCTGACCCCAAGGGGGTCAAAAGGGGGGCTCAGAACGATGATGTCTGATTCAGGGGTGCACAAAACAAATGCACTGCAGCGAGTCCCTTTACACATCCGTTTTTTAAGCCGATTTATGAGAAATATACACGACACCCGCAATATGTTGGGGTTTCTGTGCAAAAAATGTCATCACGGTGGCCAGTCCTCCCCCCTTGACAACGCACAGCGATCAAACATGAAGTTGAGCAACGGAGGAAACAAAAACAAAGACCCAGAATATATATATATATATATGTATCCAGAGGCAGGGCATTCAACGATGGAGAGGGGACTGCAGGATTGGCACACGTGAATGTCATTTACAAGTGCAAATGTTTACCTTTTGGAGGTGCATATGAAAGTGGGCTACCTGCTGGCAAATATGCACCAAGGATATATTTATTGGTACACAAAACTCAACGAAAGTGGAAATATTCTCCAAAGTTTAGGTGGGTTTCAGTGGTATCTCTTTATTATAATTTTTACTGAACACCCTTTCAAGTGATTTTTAGACATAAGACACCTTACACATATGTACCTCAAGGAAGAAGAAACTAATAGTTTAGTAAATTCCCCACAGTATTTCAAAAGAAATGTATACCTTCAGTTGAGACTATACAAAATTAACCCCATCTTCCAGTCAACCAATCGCTCTCTCTTATTATTTAGGACCATTAATCAAGCGAAACGTGGAGAAGCACAGGAAATATGAAAACATGGCAGTTTCATTAATTTTCCAATAATTAAGCCCAGACAGGGGACTACAGCTTTTCACCACACCTTCTCCTCTCCTCCATTTTTCCTGCTGCCTCTGCTGAATTATGGAATTAATAAAGCCAGTTGGCAGATTTGGTAGCCCGAAAAAAAAAAAGTAAAGGGACTGTGGAAATTTCTGCAATGCGCTGCGCTTTTGTTCTAAACACAACGAACATTTTTGTTGCTAATTATGTAAGGTTAACAAGCGACGGGCGGCCACCGACCAAGGGGCGTGGCACTCATACTGTATATATATATTTTTTCTTTTTTTTTCGGGCTTCCTGGGAGGCCAAAATAAAGTCCGTGGCAATCGCTTGGCCTGCGTTTTATGGCGCTAATTGGCCGAAGGGGCAGCAAAAGTGGGAGTGACTGGCCGGCTGCGTCAATTAATTAACATAATTGTACAATTTTGCATAATTTAGTGAGCAGCAATGATGATTGTGTGAGCACCGGAGTCCCTTAGCTGGCTGCTGAGAAATTGTTGAGCTTTTTAGCCGAAAGTTACTTTTGGGTTAGAAGAAATATTTGAGATTTTTAAAGGAGTTTTTTGGTCTTAAATTTAATGTTTATGTTTATCGCTTAAGCTATTTAATAAATACATATTAAAAATATATTTAATGGAAAACATTAACAAAACCGGGATAAGACAATTTTGGCTTATAAATGAGATGATAATTGCAAACTGCCATGGCTATGATTCATCTCATTTCCGCTCTCGTTTCACTGTGGGAAATTGCTTGAAAATATGAAATGCTTTTCGCATTTTCCCCTTAGGAGCGCCCAAAAATGGTAATTAAACTGCTGGCCAAAAGTGTCGGTTTCGGCCGGGATTCCATGGCAGATTCAGGGCATTTCGGGTATGAGGTTCAACTGGCCATCAAATTTATATTGCGGCCGTCCCGGGGAAACAATTTTGAGTGGCTGCAATATGGTTTTTGGCAAAACGCACACACACACACCCACACAAAATGGCAATTCGCTTTTTGGCCATCATCGATGCATGCGTTTTCAATTACTTTTGCGTTCAAATTGTTGATGAAATATCTGTAATACTTCGCTCTCGTTCATTGCCGAGACAAGTTTACCACTTTTCGCAATTCATTTGCAATTTTCCGGTTTTCCAATTCAAAATTGTAAAATTCAATTCACAAAAATCTGATTTGGAGCTGCCACAGCAGCAAAAGTTTTCTAATTAATAGAAAAAGTGGCAAATGAAATATGAGGGGAAAAATGTTGCAGAAAATAAAAAGAACTTTTGAAACTTTCACCGCAGGCTATTCTCATTAAAGGCTCTATTTTTACATCCCTGCCTCAATTATTACCCTTGGCCATCTATCAATTATTTTCCCATTTTTACGCTTGCAAATCAATTAAACTTTTGCTGCGAATTTTCCCCAGACTTTGTTGCGTCTTTTTTTTTTGCAGTTGCATGCAATTAATGAATTTTTAATAGCCGCACTTTGGTTAATGTAAAAAGTTTTTCTCCCTAATGCCTAAGGGGGGAAGAGAGGCTTGGGCTACTTGTTGTAATTATGATTGTAGTTGCAAAAAGTTAGTTGGCCATGTAAATCTTTTGAGATTCTTTTTTTTTCCAGCGAACAGCTTCGGGAAATTATAAATATGAGAGAGAGTAAAGGTATAAAAAGAGGCAGGTAAACAATGAAGGTGAAAAGAGCTTTAATATTGTGGTAAATATATATTTTATGGAATATAAATGCTCATATTTATTTATTATTACAGATGAGAGTATAATTATTATATCAATTCTAGACAGGATCCATGTAGAACTATAATTAAGCAATAAATTCGCAAGTTCTACCCTTAATCTGGGCCCTCTTCATCACTTTACCCGGCAGCCTGTGCTCCCGCTTTTAAAATCACATACTGGCCCTAATCCGTTGGCCCAATCTCATCACAGATTAGATGCCTGGCCACAAAAGGAGGTTCGAGGAGGAGGCTCCCTGCGACGCCTTTGGAACGCCGTAATACCAAAACCACCGAAGCACACGCATTTCAATTACACACACAAACTTGGACGCTCCCTCTGGCAGGATTGTGTGTGGTAGGGATCCCGAGTCGGAGTCCGAGTCCTAGTACGAATCCGCCTCCTGACAAACTCGATTGTATGCAATTTAGGTTAAAATGATTTCAAATCAGCTGAAAACCACTGGCCAGAGACAGTCGTCGGAGGCCTGTCGAAGCCCAGCCGCCAGTGGGAATCGGCCCAAAGGGGTGGGCCCAGTGGGAGTTGGAGTGGGCGTGGACCGAGTGCAGAGTCGTGTCACGTTCAAGAACTCTAAACAGGGGGAAAATTAGTTTGATGCCCTCCCCGAGCACACAGACGTACACTCGCTGGCACGCACAGGACACTTGAGGGAGGACATGAGGCAAATGTCAACAGCAGTCGAGCCGAAAGTGAAATCAAAGCCAGCTTTTGAGCAGCCCCAGTGCCTGTCCCAACCCCAAGCCCCCCTCTAACTAACGCCGCCCCCCAATCGAGTGAAAGTGCAGACCGAAGCTTAGTTGCTGTCATTCTCCAAGTGAAATGCCATTCAATTGACCTGCTTGATGGGAATGGTGTCCGGACTCAGGAGGTGTGTACGGGTGTCCAGCTATTTTGTTAGCACGCATTTACAGCACTCGAAAAAAAGGCATCCTAAAGCGAGTAAATGGGGTTAACTTAAAGGAAATTAAAAAAAAGCTTTCTAAAGAAATATTTATACGGTAGAAATAGTCATAACCTCCATATAACGAATTATTTGCTCATTAATGAACTAAAAATTACATAACAACTATAAAAATATAGGACTTATGCTTTCCCATTCCCTTGAAAGCCAAATCCAAATCGAATTTCTCTCAGTGCAAAATCAAACGCACATGTTATCGCTTTCCCCAATCACATCTTCGTTCTACGACAGCAAAAAAAAAAAACGAAAAGTTTAACAAATGATGGACGTGCTGAACCCCTTCGCAAAGTGCACATATCGCTCTGGATTGAGCTTTGGAAAAACGAAAACGAAATTAGTTTAACGTCTGAGCCCCCAGCTAACCGGACTGAGCCCCATCTCCTGGACATGGCACCCCTTTTTAGGGGCGGCTGTCTGGCTGCTTGCTATCAATTCTAATTACAAATGTCAACAATGATTTTTCGGCCATCCCCTTGATGTGCGATGACGTTGGCTTCGAAAGTGGGGAAGGCATGGCATCCCGTATTGGGTGCCCCCGAAAAGGGGGCTTGGACGGGGGCATTGGGTGCCTTGATTAATGTGACGCGTTGCAACAACAGCTGGGGCCACACAGGGGTCTCGTTTCACGGTTGTCTCGATTCCAGTGACCACTCTGTGGGGTCCGAATACACAAGAAGAGTTGTTTTTAAAACCAGAGAATTTTAAAACGATTTAGGAAAGGGTAAAAAAGTATGCAATATATATAATATTGTGTTATATAATTATTTATTATTTTTTAAGCGATTTTCTGTAGCTTTCACCCGATGTAATCAATTGTTCTAGGTACTTAATGAACTATACATATAATGCATTTTAAATCGCTTAGAAAAGTGCATAAAAGTACGCGATAGTGTATTTTACTCAATTAAATCCATTGTGTTTCATTATCGATAGCCTCCACCGTATGTAATAAATTTTCAAAGCAAAGATGTAAGTATTTTCGATGCTCGAGCTGTTCCTATCATTTATTATTAAGCAATATTTAATCTTACTTAACAATTTATTTATTTATTTTTTTTTTTTTACATCTACAAAGTAATTTCTTTAAGTGCACCCAACGGAGTACGGCTCTGCTCTGCCTATTAGAGGATGCGGTGTAGTTCTAGTTATCTGCATGGTTATTTTCCTCTGTCTACAATTGATTGGCAGTCGCGTTGAGTGGCGACTCCGCCATGAGTCTGGGGAAAAGTCGGGAGCGCAGCCAGATGAAAGGGTTGTGACACATTCGAGTTATACGGTTAGATGGAGGCCTCACTCGACCTGACGGCCAATGATGAAACAGTGGACGGGGGATGTTAATGACTCGAGCGAAGATAACAAATGCGATTTAGGGGATAGCTCAGTGCGGATTTAGTGGCGGATGGATACGAAACAAATTGTCTGGAATATATATGCAGACAGTTGAATAAGTAAAGAGTAGGGATGGCCAAGCACTGAGCATAGTAAAGGAAACTTTCAACTATTAAATAAAATATTTAATTTAAAAAACCTAACGACATCTGTATTTTTGTAAATAATTTTTGTACAATAAAAAATCTTGAAAGAAAGGCAACTAATGAGGACCACCAAAGTATCCAAGCCTTAAGTTGATTCCTTCAAAAATCCACTTCATAATTCATCACAAGTAATTTCCTCTCTGCTCCTTTCCAAACACAATACAACTTCATTAACCAAACAAACAAACAAATAACCAAACGAACGGATCTCTCAACAACCCCATTTCTTCGGGGCCTTAATAAGAGTGCAATAAAATTAAGATTTGCATGACAAACAAATTTACGTGCTCGCCACAGCTGGCAATAAGGAAGTTGGGGAACCGCTAACCAAAACAAAACGAAATAAATATAAAATCAAATTTAATTCAATTAATTTTGGGTCGCTAGGTCAGGGCGTAACACACCCACACCCAGAATATCAGGGCCCCGCCTCCAAACTTGGCCTATAAGTCAAGTCAGGTGCTGCGTTCATTTTTCATTTCTCTCTCCACTTCATTTGCATTTTGGCAAAACGAAAACAAAACAAAAACAAAATGTGAGTTGAGCCTAAGCTAAATAGAAATAAAAAACACTTTGATTGTAACTGTGGGGAAAACACTGTAAGAAAAATGAAGCATAACTATAATATTAAAACAAAATTTGAAAAAAAAGCCAAAATCTTAAAAAAAAAAACAAGAGAAAGCATTCTTTAAAAAAATACGCATCTTCCAAATTAATAAAATGATTAATATTACATTTCATTGTCAATTCTTTTAGAGTAGCAACTTAATTTATATTTAATATAAAAAGTTTAAAATATATTCTCTCAAAAATAAAAAATAAAAGATTTCGCTGTTTAAGCTTTAAGCGCTTCTTCCTCCACTAATTTCATGGATAATTTGTTCTAGTTCTTAATCATATTTCCCAATAACCCCCATATTTTTCCTATGTGTACTCTATCTCTCTCGCTCACTCTTTTGGGAAGCACTCGCGATCCCGGCTTGCCAAATGTGACAATCGTGTCACGTACTCAATGTTCTGGAAGATTGAACGTTACGTTTGTCGCGTTTAAAATGAGTTTTTTCATCTGAATTTGATTTTGATTGTTTGGTCCCGGACACGGAACACTCCCCTATCTCCCCTAGCCGCCTTTTTCCCCGCTGGAAATCCCTGCCATATCGTCGCCACATGCAACAAATTATTCTGCAAAGCAAGAGCAGCAAAAATGAAATTGCCAAAAAAGTAAAATTGTTTAATTTTAGGCTTTTCCCCGCCGCCTTTGTCTGCCTTTGGCAGCCTTCATTATTTCGCTTGGTTCAAGAATCATTTTTGCAGGCATCTGTACGTGCAGAAAATTTGTAAAGTAACAAAAAAAAAATAAACGTTCAGATTTTTGATTCCTGGTCTTGATTTGTAAACGGTTTGTGCTCTGCGGCAGGTGGTGCAATTGTTAATGATTTGTGTGTCTGCCTCTGGGACTGGCCTGAATGAATTTGGGCCTTCATTTTAAGTTTTTGCATTGAAATGCAATTGGTGCTCAAAAGTAATTGGAGGTTCGAGCTTTAATTGGATGGAAATATTAAGTTTTTTATATATTATTCTTTTGCTGATTTTTATGATTTAAAGATAATATTTGCCTAAAAATACTCAGAGATTTGATCGTATTAAAATCTCCTAAATATATATTTAAAGAATATAAGCAAATAGCTTTCATGTTCCCTACTTCTAAGAATCTCTCTTTCTCTCTTAAATACGTCCAAGAATCTTAGTGTAATCCATTTGTAGCCCTTTGAAAGCCTTCCAATTAAGTGAAATAAATCCCCAAATGCTGCACTCCACCGCACCCACCGCACCGCATTCCTGGCCACCTGCCAAATGATTCCTCTGTTTCTTGGGCTCTGCCTGGATATGCAAAATTTTCATAAATGCCACAGCCAGCAGGGCTTGTGGGTGAGGCTTTGAACATGATTTACGATTACTAAACTACTTAATGTTAATCAATTGTGCAGCAGACTCATAACGATGACGACGACGACGGTGGGTGCAATTTGTTGGACAGATAATTGCAGCAGACACTTTGTGCAATCATTGCAAATGTTGCATGGTGACAATGTTGCATGCAAATTCGAATCAATTCAGGCGATGAAAGTGGAGAATGTGACAGTGGTTACTCCCCCCTTGCGAGTTGGGTTTCGCAAATTTTTGGGTCGGCAGCAAAAACCGCAAATTGCCATTAACGAAAATCTAATCATAACCGGAAATTAATTTGACAGGAATCTCATTAAATTTACAGCCCCGCCAGAAGGACATATGGCAGCAGCTGTCGACGGGTCCTGGTATCCGAAATCCACCCATACCCACTTTTATACCGATGCCAAGCCCTCATCGGCCCATCGAATCCTAATTCCCCATCCGCAAATCCCCTTTTGGCAAATCGTTTAAAGCTGCATTGCGTTGACATTGCAACTGCCAGCTGAGTATTTGAGTAATGTACGGGATTTCATTATAATATACAATTATTCCTGGTCCTAGAGTCAAATATACAGCATGTTTGCACGAAGGTTAAAGTCATGACTTTCATTGAAAAAAAAACACACACTAAAATAAGATGTTAGAGGTTAGAAATATAAATCAACAACATCAACTTTCTTCCAACAAAGGTGTGTTTATAGTTTTAAATATATTTAATTACAATAAAGGTAACTGAAAAATTCGTAAGAAAAAATATCTAAAACCTTTTCTAAAACTAAGAAAAAATATATTTCCTTTTCAAAACCATTTTCATTTATTATACTAAAAGTGTCTCGTATGATTAATTAATCTTCATGGAAAATTATGAGATGTTGCTATAACAACCTATAGGTCTTACATATTCACTGAGTTTATTCAAAGCAATAAAGCAATAAACAATAAATAATGCAGAACTTTCCTCAAGTTGATTATGGGTTCAATGTAATAAAGAAAGATGCATGTATACAAAATAATACATATAATTCTACTTATATAATAATTAAACATGTATACAAGACCATAATTCCTCAACAATGATTCACTTGCTTGGTCATTGCTCCGTAATACTTTTATACATTTCTACTGCTAATTAAGTAATTATATACCTTGTAGATTTTGTTAAGATAAATTTTAGTGCAACCTAAGAAACTTGAGCTTAGCTTCATACTAAATAAACTGAAGATTATTGCCGTGTATGTTGATTTTAAAAAACACAATGGAAATATAACAATTTACTTAATCCCTCAATTAGATCTTAAGAAAATTCTCCAAAAACTGATTATAAGTACTAGAGTTCCGGTTAATTAACGCGGACACCACTCCGCATAATCATCCAGCGCTGCGTTCGTGTGATTATTCGGTGTTAATTCCCCCCAGTTTGTGCTGACTATGAGCAACTGCCTCGTCTGGATGCTCCTCGCCTCTCGACTCGACACGACTGCCTTCTGTAATTTATTTCTGATTTCGGGTTTGCGCCATGCGTGGCTGAGCATTAGAGGCGCTTGCACATTTTGCCAGCACATAAATTAACATAAAGAGGCGTCGCATAAGGGGGAGGTGTGCGATTTCCTCTCCCGTGACGCCAGAGGGGGCACACACCTCCGGGGAGGGGCCTTGCAGCGATTACGTGACATTGAACCGAAGCCAAGTAGAGATTGGAGTGGAATCGAGGCGGCTGCTGCTGCTGCTACTGCTACTGCAGTAGTTCTCAATCACAGACAAACTAGTCTGAGTCACTGTCTAATTTGGCAGGGGCGCCGGCAGGGGGATCAGCTGCCGGCTGGCTGGCTAACTAATCCCTTCGTGACATCCGACAATTGCGATTCGAGGGGGCGAGTCCAGAGTCTAGATACAAGTCTCTATACAAATAAAGCTGTTCTATTGTCTCGCAGGGGGCATTGTGAACATTTCAATGTTGATTAGGCAAACACACTAAACAATAAATTGCTTAGTTAATTCTTTAGTTACTTTTAATAGACACCGAATGACTCAGGGGGCGTTCATTAAAATGTCGTTTCGAGTCACTGACTTTTTCGCTCCACATCTAATGTTAATTGCAAAATATTTAAAAAGGTGTGAAAGTTGAAAATATAAATTTAATTGGGTACAAAAATATTCATCTAGTTAATATAGTTGGTTACTACAATTAAATATGATTTTAAACATAAACCCTTTATCAATATTTTGTAAATAAATAAAATAAAATTGTTTTATACCTTTTAAAGCTTACAAAGTTTAATTTCAAATGTCTTACAATTCACTGTGCTTTAACCAATTCTTTAAAGTAATTTAAGCCCTTAAGTTTCAACAAAAATACGACGACATACACATTTTCTAACAACCAACTCTCATTTACTGATTTTCCCCTCATTGAATTCACAGTCACGTTACAACGACAAACTTTTTGTGTAGATTCGTGTAGATTTCCGTGGAAAGTAATTAATCATTTGGCTGAAAGCGAAACAGATGTTACAATAAAAAACAAACAACTTAGAACACAAGTTCAGCTGTCGTGTAAAACTGTCCAATCTATTGAAATGTTTAGTTGGTTTTAGAGCTTCCAAAAAGTAAAATGTCAGTTTAAAAATAGGAGAAAAATTAAACGCAGAATATGCTGTTATTAAATAATATAGTTATGTTTTAATTAATTTATTCGAAGTTCATAATTGGACACCATAATATAATTATTTAGATCTTTGCCTTATATGCCCTACAAAAATGCCTTAAAATCCTAAACTGTCAATTTAATTTTGTTAAAATAAGTAAATGTATTAAATTTAATATTTGCAAATGGGCAAGGTCAGGAAAAACACTCGAAATAGTCAACCAATTAAAGTTTAAAGAGCAAATTCCAAGAAACAATTCTGTTTAATTCGCTTAAGCTGTTGCTGCTCTCTTTTCTTGCTTTTATTGCATTTACGAATCGTCCGTACAAAGTTTAATTTTGCTTTGTTTCTTTTTCCCTTTACAAACAGAATTTTAAAATAATTCAAGTAAGACAGTTTAAGTCGAAAGGCCAAATTTGCGCATTTCATTTGGTTAGCAGAAGTGTTTTGTATTTAAGCAATTTGTTCATTTAATTGACTTTCGGTTTTGAGGCCTTAATCTAATAAGCCTTGCCTGAAGTGGGAATTAAACAAACGAAAACAAGCGTAAGCCTTGCGTGGCTGGACGAAAAATATTTAAAACTATTTTCATTTATAGCAGCTTAGTTTGATTTAATTGAATTTCACACAATTATTTTTTGATCACAAATTCGAAATGAAACAACTGCAAGATGCAATCTTATTTTCTCATTTATTTAAAATATAATATAATTAGTTCAAATATTACTATTTGCTGTATTAGGTGGCCGTGTTGGACTCCCAATTAATTGCCACTTTCTCTGTTTTGTCAACAATTTTCCATAATCAGCTTAGAGCCTAAATAAATGAACTCGAAATATTTCCATTTCATAACAAATGCCAGTGATTTGGTGCCCTCTCACTTCCTCATAAAATGCTAATTATCTGGCCATTCATCAAATAATGCCACGAAAATATTTGTAAAGGCCCCCAAAAATTAACTTCAATTTGCATAAATAAATATCCCTCTAAATTAAGCAAATTGCCTGGCAATTCAGCAGCAGCAACCAGCAGCCGACAATGGGAAATAAAAATAATAATTTACCAATAATATAATAATAATTGTTTTGAGTTTTATTACTCCACGCATAGGTTCACATACGACCTGCCATATTAAAAAATAAACCATAAAAAAGGGTGATTTATGTGCGCACATGCAATTGCAATTTGTTTTCGTGCCGAAAGAGACGTTCCCTGGAAAAAGGCCTTAAACGCGAATTATGGCCACAATTAACCCAATTCTTTTGGCCATGGGACACAGACATGGCCCGTTCTCGTAAAAAGCAAATTAAGGAAAATAAAAAAAGAAAGCCAGCGAAGAAAAATGCTCAAGAATTTCACTTGCAATCGGGCCGAGAAATGACGAGAAGAATAAGTCAGAACTTGAGCGCATAAGACCCACACTTGAGTTCATTCAACCAACTGAGCTTTGAGTTGGCAGAAAGCCGAAAGGCGTAGAGTATCAAATAATATAACGATATTCTGTATTATTTAATAAATGTATAGTTGACCAGTTCTAAGATGCTTCAACAATTCACTTTACATTCAATTAAATCCAGTTTTTCAACTTTCCCAAGACCTTAGCAATTAAAATAAATTAAAAATATTTTTATGCAAGCAATAAACCTGAATCTGAACAATGAAATAATTTAAATCGTAATATTTTATTATAATATATTCTACAATATACTTTATAAATATTTAGTTGTTCATTTGTTGTTTATTTACTTGTTCCCTCATCATTTTTATTTATAAACATATTGATTTACCTTTCCACCCTTATTAAGTCAAAAAAGTAAAAGCAAAGCCCATTGTGCTATTTTCCCTCTGCCAACTTATCAATTTGCCAAATATTTCACTGGAAATTTAAGCACTCACTCCAGAATAGATCTCAAGAAACCTTTGCCGAAAAATGGGAATTTACGAGAGTTGCATAAAATTTTCATATTCCTTGCAAATGATTTCGACTGCAGCGAATTTGACAACTTCAAGTGGCTGTGGCAGCTGCCACGCCCACTCCCACAGCTACAGCTGCCCATCAGCTGCAATTCACTGGCAGCGCAGCTTCTTCGGCAATTTATGCATTCAAGTGGCAGCCAACGCTGACGATGACAATAAGGACGCCGCTGCCGCTAGCGCTCCTGGATCTCAGATACACTGAATCTCAGATGCGGCGGAACGGAGACTCTGATATTTCGCCATTTGTAGTTACTTGTGTATCTGTAGGATGCATTTGGCTGATTGTCAAGTATCTCGCTTTGTTATCTGCCAAGCAGCCATCATTATCCGGCAAGGAGATTCAGCTTAAAGCTTTAAGTCAGCTTGACTTACATATTGAGTCAATATTATTTCCAATTAAAATGCAACTTATTCATGTTTATTTTTATATTTGTAATAATATTTGTATTAGCTTTTTGTTATCAAAAACCTGGTTTTCCACGGAAATATTGCTGCAGATAATACCGGACTGTACCAGATCAGAAAGTATTTAAAAAAGTAAACAAAAGAGAACGTTCTCGTTCGTACTTCCCCATTTGTTATCACGGCTCCTTTGTCTATAAAGTCAAAAGGTTGCCGCCGCTTTCTTATAAATATTTTCCTGCTAATTAATGCACAGCACTAAAATTTTATGATTTATGGAAAACATTTTAACTCACCCGGCAGGGTAAAGACTCCACTAAGGGCCAACGTGATCACTAGCACACCGAACAACAGCTTCATTTTGATGTTTATCCTTTCTTAAATTTGCGTTTCACACACTTTTAAGCGATTTGTAAGGGTTTATTTATTGTTTTTTTTTTTTTTTTTTTGTCTTGTCAATATTTTGTTGTTGATTTAGGTTTATTTTTAGTGTAAAATTCGTTTGGTTGCCGGCTTACTAGATTCGAGATTCTGTTCTGTGTGGAAAGGCAAACAATCGTCAAATGCGCTTAAATGATTTGAGGAAGCGGTAAATAAACGGCGAACGAGACCCGGCTATGGAATCAGAAAGAGAGAGGGCGATTCGAGCGAAAGAGAGGAGGCAAGCGGGGGAGAACAAGAGGGAGTGAGTGAGTAAATGAGTGAGTGAGTGAGGGCCTGACTGAGGGACGCTCTCGCTCTCTCAATTAGTCGCTGGGTTTATAAATATTCTAAATATGACCAGAAAATAGCTGTGGGAAGAAACGCTTTTGTACTACCAAGTGGATGCAATATTCATGGACACTAGTGTACTGGCTGTACCGGCAGCGTATGAGTAATATTTTGTGTGCCCTTTTAAAAGGCATTAAGAGAACGAATTACTTTAAAAATGGATTGGTTTTTCCAGGTGGCAGTTAAATATTTTTTTAATTATTTAGTTATTTTATTACAAACTGTACACATTACACATGTTACTTAAAACATAATAACCTTATGTGTGTTTTTTAACCAGTCAAAAAGACAAAATCCAAAAAGAAAATAATTGCTTTTATGGAACACAAACTTAAGAACTGATTTCTCTAACACTTTTCCAATTTAATTTTGTTTTAATTATTTGTTTATTTTATGCCATAAGGGTATCTAAACTTCTGTTTACTAACCCCCACCTGCATTATATATAAATTGTTGGTGTGATCAATTTACTTGGTTTAATCAGTTTGTGTCTACGCTTCGTTAGCTGCACGCTGGTTTCTCTGTTTCTCCATTTACAATTATTTTTACTTCTATCTCTTCTATTCGTGTCCCTGTCACAGTTGCTGAATGTTTTTCTATTCTCCGTTCTTCTATTATTCGTATTTTCAATTCCACATCGCTTGCATTGAGTGGAATTATGTCAATTCGACGAGCTTAAATCACCTGTTGGACACACGGGCTCGGTGTAGAGTTCAAGGTGGCGGCCGATTGTGTAAACAAACAAACTCATTTGATTTGCCTATTACCCTTTCGAGAATTTTCTGAATATCGAAATTGAATAATATTGGAGCCGGAACTACAAGTTAAGAGGAGAAGCCTCTTCTCTGTAATTAAGTAGTTATGATAAAGAGCTTCTTTCTAATTCCCCCTATAAATCAGTTACGCCTTGATTGAGCCGAGTTCAATCACGACTTAGTTCACGTTAATGTCAAAGATCAGCTTTTTAATGGGAATTGTTATGGGATTTTCGATAATAAATGATCTAACTAACTAAGCCCTTTATTAGGATTCTGATTACTTAACTATCTTATAATATACAGACCCTTATCGAATTTGTGTTTAATGAGCTAACTGATTTATCAGAATTTTTAAGAAGTTAGTTAGCTCTCTCTCTTTTTATCTTATAAATAATATAGTTGACAAAGCTGTCTTTTAAATCGCAATTGAAGCTGATGGCTTTAAATCAGATTTAAATAAAAAATTGAAATTATTTTTGGAGCTCCGAAATGCCTAAGAGATTTAGTTTTTCTTACTTTTCCACAATGATTTCCAAAGTAATATTTAATATAAGTAATATTAAATATAAGAATCTTAAAATGTATGATTTTAAAACGCGGAAAAAATCGATTTCAATTTGCTTTTCCACACTACTTAAATTTTATTTAGGCTTTCCTTCAAAAGTTGGCCACGTTTTTATCTAATTTTGTTTTGTAAATATTTATTCTCAAGGTCATAAAAATTGGCAACGTTTGGAGCACTTTTTATGGCATTATTTTTATAGCCCGAGAAATTTAGAAATCATTTGTTTATGCTTGGGCCAGCATAAAAGTGAGCACAAGTAAATATTTCGCAAAACAACAGATGGGTGAGAAAATCGAGGGAGCCCGAAAATCGTTGCGCCCGAATAAGCTTTTGAATTGTTTGTTTATAAACAATTTTGTCAGCGTCGAAACGGAAATCGCTCACGCACACACAGTCCCCTTCTTGATTTCATTCACATACCGACACTCGCGAATTTGCATAAAATTTTTGGTTTTCTGTCGGTCATACAGTTATTTCTGTAGGTTAATAATTTCGCTTGGGGAAGATCAAATGCGATCCGCACTGTACCCGCGATCTTCGACGTGCGTTGGCTTTTGTGAGAGATTTCGGACTAAACGGTTGCGTACGAATTTGGCTTCATTTATACCCACGCAAGTTGTCGACACAAAGAAGAGAACGGGAGAAGAGACAGAGAGGAGGAGAAAGATGGGTAGAGAGAACGGAAGAGTCCGAAAGAAGAATTGATCTTCAAAAAATGTTTACAGATTTTTTGTCAGAAAAGCATTTGTTTTTATCTTCAAGTTATAAAACAACTCAACACTATAATTACAAATATAATAGTCCCTTTTTTATCACAATTATTATTATTATTAAACCAACTGTAAAAAAAAAAAATTATATTAATATTTTTCAGCGATCTGAAATCTCTTAAAAATTATGTGAAGAAGTATGCAATTTGATATAATATCAAACATATATTTAATATCGTAATTGTGTTTGTCATTTAGTTTAAACTATTATATTTCTGATAAAAAATACTTTTTAATTATTAATATTTTATAAAAACCAGTTGAGGGTATTTAAAGTAGCGTAAAGTAACTAAAAATAAGTCCCTTTCATTGGAACGTCAGTGGCAAAA
Organism: Drosophila auraria; assembly: GCA_008042615.1. Classification (NCBI taxonomy): domain Eukaryota; kingdom Metazoa; phylum Arthropoda; class Insecta; order Diptera; family Drosophilidae; genus Drosophila; species Drosophila auraria. Next base: position 48,355 of record VNJW01006296.1, read on the forward strand.
GTGAATGTCGCTTCTGTGGGCCATCCCTTGACCAGCACAGTTCGAGGTGCAGGAAAATCAGAAATTCAAAGCGGCGAATAGCCGCCAAAGAATGAGACGGATGCGGAGAATCAGAAAGAGGCGGGTATATTGACAGCGCAGCGACAAGGAACGCGCGCCAAGCTACGTTCTTGGATTGACAATGAATCCATTCACCTGGCCCCCACCTGGCCCTCCGATCCCGGTTTGCCAGATCAGAATCTTGACAGCTGTTGGGAATCTTCTTCTGTAGCCCCGTAGCTTCTGCCTTGTTTTCTACAACTTGTAATTCTTGTCGTCGTCCCGCGAACCGGATTCTCGTTTAACTGCACTTTCGTTGGTTTTATTCGAGACGAGACTGCTATTTTTACATTACTAAATACAGGTTTGATTGCACTATGCCTTTAAGTGGGAAAAGAGCATTTAAAATTAATTACCATTTTCGGTTAATTGTTGACACAACATTCTTGCGGTCAAGCTGCGGCTTCAAAATAAAATTCCCCAAAAACGCGATTTGGTTGTCAAGGCTGTACATTGAGCAGAAATTGAGTCAGTTTGGTTTTATTTAAAAAAAATCATATATGTAAATATTTTTTTTTTACAAGTCTTTAAGGGCTTTAAGCCCTATTTTGTAATTATTTTTACTAAAAAACTTTTGGCTACAAACATTTTTATTACTTGTTTTAGATTTCAGATCAGGTAATTAATTATTCCAAAGTTTCATTAACAAGATATTTCTATCGTTGAAAAATTGATTATTTTCTTCTCTTTTCTCTAGCGTGTGGAACCTCTTAATTTGTCATGGATCTATTCCGATTTAAAAATAGCCCCATGTCATGGCAGACAGCCGCCCACAAATTATGACAAAACATCTCGCTCTTGACCTTGACACTGTTGGGGAAAAGGGGGAACCATTTTCTTGGCGTAGAAAAAATTATAATTCAGTTAAATATAACGCAGTAAAAACCGAAATAAAAATAAATATAGAAGCCAATAAGATAGAGGTCAATGCCTTAAAAAACTTATATATTTAAACTGACGTAACCAAAATTAAAATAAATTAAATAATGCTTTTATGTAGAAAGATAAGCGCCATCTATGAATTTATGTATGCAACTCCTACGTGCGCCATCTGTTGACATTATTATTACAGTGGTGCCAGCATATTTATCGTCGTGTTGCCAGATAGTTTCCTTAAATATTACCGTTGCCTTGACAACGGTTTTCACTAGATTTTCCCGTCAAAAGAAATAAAGAAAAATAAGAAATAATCATCAAAACAAAAGCAGAATGTTTCGCCGTGGAAAATTATCGTTTTTGAATACCAAAGACGATCGAATTAAAATCATAAACGAACGCATAACGCTAACCGAACGCCATCTAATGGAAGTGTGTTCATCCTTTGCTTTGGTGACAAGGAAAATGGCCAAGTAGGAATATATACCAACATATGTATATGTACATATATCTGAACTAATATTATTGTACTTGTTTAGATATCGCGACTCCTTCGATGAGCTCGCAAAGGGTGTCAAAAGTTATGCCGATGACGAGGAAATCAACGAAAGTCTGTGTCAGGGACTCAAGAGCTTCACAAATGCGGTGACCATTATGAGCGATTACATGGACATAAATGTCCACCGGCTGGAACACAAGGTCGTTAAAATTATATGATAATATTTCATTTCTTAGTAATAATATGTATTTAATTCCAATCCGCAGATTGTCAACGAGTTGGCCCAATTCGAGCATCTGTGTAAATCCACCCGGGACAATCTACGCCTGGCTGTCATAGCACGGGACAAGGAAGTGCTTCGTCAACGCCAGATGCTGGAGCTAAAGTCCAAGTTCTCCGCTAATAATGTAAGTCTAAAGTTCTCCCTGAATTCCCATAATATTATTCCGACTTTCCCCCTCCAGAGTGCCGCCGATTCGGAGCTTTTTAAGGCCAAAATGGAGGTACAGCGCACCAACAAGGAGATTGACGACATTATCGGGAACTTTGAACAGCGCAAACTAGGCGACCTGAAGAGGATCCTTAGCGACTTTATTCTGATCTCCATGAAGCAGCATACCAAGGCTCTGGAGGTCCTCAGTGCCAGCTACTACGACATCGGCAGCATCGATGAGCGGGATGACTTCCTGGAGTTCCAGAAGCTTATGAAGACCAAGGAGGAGCCCACTGCCCGCAAGGCGGCCTTGAAGAAGGCACAGTCGATGGATAGTCTGGAGCACGAGCACCTGGTCAGTCCGCTGAAGAGGCGACAGAAATTGTCGAGGAGTAGCAAGAATCTGGCAGGAGCTGGAATCAATCATGGGAGTAGAACCGAGCCAGAGGAGGAGACCGACGAGCAGGATGATGAGGACGATGATGATGACGAGGTAAGATAAGCTGTGATTCGGTATTACAAGAATTATTTTTAAAACTATTAAACCTTAACTCAGGATTCCGAACAGAGTGGTGAGGATGAGGACGAAGGGGAATCTGGAACCGCCTCCGACGATGAAAGGGAGGCCACCCAACAGACCTCGCAGTTAACGCCCCGCGAGAATGTGTTCGGGGCCAAGACGCGATCCGCTGGCAAGGAAGTCGCCACACCTTCATCCAGCGCCGGTGCCAGTGCTGCTTTGAAACCGGTCAGACAAACAGTGAAACATCCCTTCAAGGCTGTGGCCTCCACGCATGTAAGGCTGCAAAAGCAGTTCCATGTGCCCCAGCACTAGCACTGAAATTTAGACATGGAGAACATGGGAGTCTCCATTAACTAGAGATAACACGATCACATCACACAGTATTGCTGACTATCTGAGTCATTCATACATCATTGGAACTATTTACATAGCTGTTTGCTGAACTGAATTATACATTTAACAAAATATCTATAGTCTAGTTTTGCTTTCAAACACATACAGAGGGCAAAATATACCATTAGAGATAACATACTAGGTTTGCTTTTATATAGTTAAGACAGGAACTAGAAATAAGCAACACTTACTATTCTATGTAGCTCTTGATTTTAATTTTGTAACTTGGAGAAAAGGTTTTTATTGTTAAGCGCTTAATTCACTGACTTCGCTGAGAAAATCCCCATTAAAAAAAATTGGCTTACTCACTATTCCGCCCCTATTTATGGGGGGTTTCCATTATCTCACAGATTTAGCTTTCTTTAAAATCTTTCTGAAGATTTGTAAACATCAGAATCGTGCTTACAGCTTACCTATATCAAAGATATTTCCCAATAGAATACAGCTTTCCTTCGTTAATACATATATCAATATATATATTTAACCTGAGAATAGCTAGAAGAGAACATTGATTTGCATACTCCCCTTAATAGTCACGGCTCACGATTTGCATTATTTGCCCCAAATAAACAAGAATAAATATATGCATAGCATAACTAATCAAGCGGAAATGACAATATTCTCCTTCCCTTTTTTTTCGCCCAACAAACCACCATCATCTGCAGGTGAGAAGGCGGAAATCAGAAGCCGGTCGCCAGGTAACCGTTGTTAAATCGAAGTCCTCGTCGACCTCAAACCCCCAAAACTAGGGCTTTTTACAATTCTCGATTTTCTTGTTTAATCCAATTTATAAATAGAAACTAAAACGGCAATAATTCTAAATTATTGGCCCTTTTGCTCACAAAGGAATTACTTTACTTACAAATTATGATGATCCCCGTGAGAGGGAAACTTAAAACTACGCAATAAACGGATGAGCAAATGTGTGTTTATGGAGCAACTGGGTGCTGAGGGAGATTAAATGAACGTGAGAGCCTGGAATTGTAAACTTGATTCGTGTGATTCGTGTGTGACTGGGTGCCAAAGGTGCTTTCGATGTTTGCTAATGGGAGGTTCTGCATCTGCGATACCCAGAAGTGGGCGTGGCTGGATGAAGGCTCAGGCGGCCTACGATCTACGTGTCTCATTTCTCCGGTCCCTGGCCCTCGATCCCGGCCTGGTTCATCAGGTCCGCGATGCTCTTCTCCAGATCGTCGATGCGGTTGCCCATATCATCGATGCGCGTTATTATCTGGTCGGACATCGTCTGGAACTTGTCCTGCACGTTCTGCAACAGATTTTGTACCTGATAACAGGAGGCGGCGCCGGTTTACTGGGTGCTCTTTACGGTCTCTACTTAATGGGTGGGTTTCCGGACTCGGACCGGATTACTCACGTATATGGTCAGCTCCTGCATGTTCTTGGGATCAGCGTTGCTGTTCAGAGAGTAGTTCTGGTCCAGGTCGCTGTCCATCTCGTTGCGCAGATCCGTCATTATTCTGAGGCTTCTTTGTGGTATTGTATAAAAGTATAAAATCCTTATCGCTGTCGCTTGCGCTTTGCTTCTGTTTTAGTTTTTCCGAAATCGAACAATTTTATCAATTAGTGGGGTCAGATGTTTATTTATCCAAAACGGAGCGGATTTACCAGCGGCGGTCACACTTAAATCGTTTGGTCGTTCTTAAATCACTTATCGATATGTATCGAATATTCGATAACGATGGAAGTTGACGAGGAGAAACCGCATGTTGTTATTAAATATTATTTTTAACAAATAAAAGCCATTTAACTCACCACTTCGCCCGCAGATTGCCATTGCGGAGAACCCTAATGAGAACGTGATTCGGGAGCGCAACGCTGAGATCGTCTCCGGCGGCAATGTCTTCTACAATCCTGTCCAGGAATTCAACCGGGATCTGAGCATCGCTGTCCTGAATGTTTACTACCGAAGATTGGCGAAGGAAAGAAGAGAAAAGGCGCTGAAAAAGCAGCGAAGGAAGGTGAAAGAGAACCAGGCGGAGGATAAGCCCGAAACTAACGTTCCAGAAGATCCGCCCACCTATGTGGCAGGCACACGCTATGAGGATGGCTTGCGAATCCTGGAAGCTCTGGCAGCCACCGGATTGCGAAGCATCCGCTACGCTCAAGAGATCGCCGGCGTCCGTCAGATCGTGGCCAACGACCTGTCCCGCCAGGCGGTGGCGTCCATCAACACGAATGTGCGGCACAACAAAGTCGAAGAGCTGATCGAGGCCAGCCACGCGGATGCCATGTGAGTGGGCTATTAAGCACTTGTTCTAAATGTTCATTAATTAATTTATTTTTTAGGACGGTTATGTATCTTTCCACTAGCCACGAGAAGCGCTTCGATGCCGTGGACCTAGACCCGTATGGATGTCCGAATCGCTTCCTAGACGGCGCCATGCAGTGCCTGGTAGATGGCGGCCTGCTCCTTGTGACTGCCACCGACATGGCTGTGCTGGCGGGCAACGCTCCCGAAGCGTGCTATGTAAAGTACGGTTCGGTGCCATTGCGAATGAAGTGTTGCCACGAGATGGCATTGCGCATCCTGCTGCACTGTATCGAGAGTCATGCCAACAGGCATGGCAAGTATATCGAGCCGCTGCTGAGCATATCGGCGGACTTCTACGTCCGTATTTTTGTGCGGGTGCACGTGGGACAGGCGCAGTGCAAGCTCTCGATGAGCAAGCAGTCGTGGATGTACCAGTGCACCGGATGCGAGACGTTTACCTTGCAACCTTTGGGCATAACCAAGCCTAATCCTACGGCGGGGAATCCGCAGCAGCTGAAGTTTGGCATACCAACGGGTCCGGCGGTGAACTCTCAGTGCGAGCACTGCGGACACAGGCATCACCTGGGCGGACCCATCTGGTCAGCGCCGCTGCACAACCCGGAATTTGTGCAGGATCTGCTGCAGGCCGTACAGGAACCACCGCTGGAGTCTCTAGGCACCCAAAGGCGGATCGTGGGAGTGCTGTCCATGGTTCAGGAGGAGCTGCAGGACGTCCCGCTGTACTACACGCCAGACAAGCTCTGCTGCGTGCTCAAGCTGGAGATTGTGCCCATGCTCAAGTTCCGTTCCGCCATTCTGCACGCTGGCTATCGCGTCTCGTACTCGCATGCCTCCAAGAACTCCCTGAAGACAGATGCGCCGCCTGCGGTGCTTTGGGATATTCTGCGTAGCTGGAGCAAACGGCATCCGGTTAATCCCGAGCGGATGATCCCTGGCACGCCATTGCAGGCCATACTTTCCAAACCATGCACCAAGGACTACGAGTTCGATGAACTGCATCCAGCAGCCAATCCGAAGAGCCGTAAGTCGGCATTATCGCGCTTCCAGGAGAATCCAACGCCACACTGGGGACCCGGAACCAGGGCTACCATTATGTAAGCTTTGGAATCTTGCTAGCTTCTTTAATACCTAAAAGTTTTTCCGCCCCTTTCCAGGATTGGCGACAACAAACTGCCCAAGAGCTATCGGAACCAGAACAAGAAGCAGCGTCACAAAGCGTCGCAACAGCAGCCGGACAATGGGGATCAAAAGGATGCCCCACAACAGCCGGAAGATGAAGATGCTCGGGATGTGGAACACTTGGCCAAGCAGCCCAAGCTGGAGGCGACTGCGTGACGCCTGCTTCTGGCCGCAAATTTATTGAAGAACCCAAAAGAAAACACGAAACTATCTGGAAAGACGAAAGTATGTCTAGTAGCGGAAGAAGTTGCCGTCGGAGGTCTGGCGCGAGAACCCATTGTTGACCAGCTGGTTGTGGACGCCGCTGCAGATAAGCTTGGTGCTGTGCGGATGTATCTTCTCCTTGCAACCACCTAGGAATATAAACAAAAAATTAAAACGACGATTGTACGGTAGAGATCGGTTAACAGAAGCAATTTGTGTTCATAAATATCTTTGTTCATGTAATGGAAATAATCATTTTGACTATTGATAACAAAAAACAACTTAATTAGCCGATTTAATTTGAAATAAATACTTAGTAAAGAAACTAACTAACTATAAATTAAACATGATAGAAAAAGAAGCAACTCTTACCAATGCGTAATGGATGACCGAGCACGTCCTCCTGCTTACGACGAACAATACGTGTGTTCCGCATCACACGGGTCGCCTTGAGCTGGGCACCCACTTCATTGGCCGCTCCGGGAGCTGACCAACTGCTGACTGCCTGGCACGTGTCCCGCTGCATCACAAAGTCTACCTTGTCCGGAAAGGCCTCCCGGGTATGGTCGTAACGTGCCTGCAGCTGGAAGTCCAGCGTGTCCTTCGGAATTGTCGGATTGGCACGAAACCGCTTGCTGGCGCGCACCGAGCTCATAGTCTGATGGTAGAAGAGACGCTGATACGGCTCCAGATGGCCATACCAGTTACCCGGATTCAGATGGGCCTCCGGCTGCGGTGGCTCCGGGAACGGGCACACGTAGGTGCCCTCCAAATGCAAGTCCGGCTGCCTAAGGAATCCACTCCATTACATAACGCGGATCAAGCTAAATAAAGCGGGTATATGCAGCTTACCAGGACACATTCTTAACTTTGACATTATCGTACTGAATCATCTGGCTGGCCATGGGCAGCTTTTGTCCCTCGTTTATCAATCAAATTTGGAGCGGAACTGTGTAAGGTCCGATGGGTATTGAGAATACAAAAAACTCGGGCTCTATATCTGAAATGTGTGTGATTTGACTTTTGATATCCTGGCAAATGTTTTGTCAATTAAACCCTCGCCTGCCTTGTTACGGATGCCAATGGAAACGGACATCAAGAGATAGATTTTAAATTAAAAAAAAATGTTTCTCTCTTTCGTTTCTATTCTAAGGATCCAAAATTCTCCCTTGTCTTGTATCCCATACTCCTGCTCTCTTCAAATTCATCCTCCCCTTTATATTAGGCCCCAATCCCGACCAGAATTCAATCCATTATCCCCACACTAGCCGCCGCCGAGAACCAAGTACCGTCTTTTATTTTCGTGACAAATATTGTGCACGAGGGGAATCCCCATGATATGGATATACATAGGTTAGCAGTTCATGGAGCTTCTAGGACATCAGCTGCAGATTCTGTGGATCAATAATCATCAGTGTTGTTTCAGTTGGCAGTGTCTTCGGTTGCTTATTTAATTTTTTTTGTTTATTTCCTACGTTAAAAAAAAATTTCTTTAACCTTTCATTCGGCAAAAAATTAAACTGAGACGAAATTAATTGTTTTGTTTTACTTTACTACCATACAGTCGTCAAACTACCAAATATTATTATTATATATGATATGGAGAAATGTGTGATTTGACTTTTGGTATCCTGGCAAATGTTTTGTCAATAAAACCCTACGGATGCCAATGGAAACATACGAATAAGGACATGGAGGGTTAAATAGCTTCTTAAACTGAATTTTACACTGCATTTTTGTTTTAAAAAGAGGATCTATGTATATAAAATAATTTACTATTTGTAGTAGATCAAGGTTGGCACACAATATGCCAGCAAAGCAAAACTAAAAGCAAGTGCAGAAGTGCTTTTTGAACTTTTTCTGCAAGAGCAGAGCTCGTTCAAAATCAAAATACAAACCCATTTACTCCTAGACTCTTGACGAATTCATCAAATTAGCTGAAAAAAACCAAGTTCCACCATTCCCCAAATAAAAGACAGTAATATTTGTGTATATGTAAGAAATAAATGCAAATCTTTATTGAAATGATCTTTTGACTGAAAGAAATCGTCAGGTTAGTACTCAAAACTCACCCGTTTTAGTGACCTTTTATAAAATCCTATCGGTTAGAGTTGCCAAACGGTAGCATCCTCTCCAGTTTTCTTAGCAATCGTCGTTGGACTCAGCTGGAAATGTTTTTTTCGCCTAAACTCAAAAGGGACGCCCACCAAGAGACAGGAAACCACCAAGAACGCCAACCAGCAACAAACGACGAGACGAGATGAGACGAGACGAGAGAAGAGGTGACGGGAAACGACGGCAAACAGGAAACTACGATCAACAGCTCTGCTCCCAGCTCCCAAGCTGAGCTCCAACAAGCTGTAGCTGTCGCAGGAGCAGCAGCAGCAGCAGCAGCGGCGGCAGGAGTGTGACTGTGGCAGCGGCTAACCGGAAACAGGAAACTGCAACTGCAACGGCAACTGCGACTGCAACATCAGCGGCAACAGCAACAGCAGCAGGCATCAGCAACAGCAACAGCGGCCAAGCGATGTCCGCTCCCGGGTAGTTAGGAGTTGTAGCTACGATGGTGCGCTGCTGCTGATCCTCACTCTCGCGATTTAACCACCAATCTTATCTGAACCGCAACAACTGCCACACACCATTGCCTGCATGTATAATAATAAACGTGTGGGAGAAGCTTGTTAATAAGTTTGTCGTTAAAAGGTACACAGAACGGAAATCGAACGGAACGAAACAAACAGAGAGCTGTCCTATAATCATCACTCATCACTCATCCCCTTCTTCTTCTTCTGTTCTCATCTTTCTCCTTCAGCTGTCACCCTTGTTCGATAAGTACGCCATGGTATATTGAGTTTATTGTTGTGTTTTGTTTTTCTGATTTTGTTCAAGGATCGCTGCTACTAGCTACTAAGTATATCAAAAGCCTAATCTGAAAGAACCAACATCGAGGGATCGGCCCTGCCATTGGTACCGGCGATCGCGCTCGGAACATAGTTATGCGTGTTCTCTACTTGTTTTTTTCTCTGCCGAAACTTAAAATAGTTCGCTATAAATAGTTGTGTAAAGTGTAAGACTGTTCAATGGTTTGTATACCTGCTGTTCGGGTACAGCATGACACAGGATGAGGAGCCCATCATATCCGGTTTATGGATCGGAATCAAAAAGTGGGCCTTGTCAGCGAGCCATATCTGAAATGGAACAGTAAACTTGTAACACCTATAGCTTACAATCGGCAAATTGAACTCACCTCGCACTCTCCACAAGTTGGAACGTATTATTTCTGTATTTAGGAGCGACTGCGGCTGCGGGAGGCGGCCGCGCCGAGACCTCCAACGGCGCCTCCGATGCCATTGCGGCTATCACCGCGCACCGGACTGCGCGAGAACTTGGTGCGGCGCTCCGGAGAATGGCTAGTGGCCGAGCGAGACCTCGAACGCGGTGAGTAGGAGCGGCGACGTGGACTGCGCGAACGACGGCGGCTCATGGGGGAGCGGGAGCGTGAGCGGCGACGTGCTCCCCCTCCAGATGCTCCTCCGCCCGCACCGCCTCCACCGCGGCGACTGCTGGTACTGCGCGTGGGCGACGACGGGCGACCGTAGCGGGCCATCTGGACACGGAGCTCCCTGCCGTCCAACATGCGACCATCCATGGCGTCGAGTGCGTCCTCAGCATCACGTTTGTCATAGAAACTAAGAGAAGAGAAGGGATTATTATGCAATTGAGTTACAATTTAAGCAATAATTTAATAAAGATCCTAAATCATTAATGTTTAATTGTAGGGTTTCACAGTATGTTGGCTAGCAGGGTTTTGGTAGGCAACAGTTGCAAGTGAACACAGTCGCTCTGGCATCCTTTTGCTAAGGAATATATACAGACTAATGGCTGATACATACTCAAGAAAAGCAAATAATGCGAATATCATGACTTTTAAAGTTCCAATCAAAAATGAACCAGAATATGTATACCTAACATGAAGGGAGGATAATATAGCATATTTCCCTTGACTTTTATTTATTTATTTTTTATACAAAATATGAGCATTTATATGAGTAATTGTCCTATTCTCAGTATGTTGGCTAGTAAAGGTTGAGTAGGCAACAGTTGCAAGTGAACAGAGACGCTCTGGCGCATTTTTGCTAAGGAAAATGTTTAGATTGATAACGAAAACATTTTTAATAGTTAGCAACTAATGTGCGCGTGGAATAAGATTGCATATGTTAAAGAATCTTCGCGATTGCATATAATCAAGGTTAAATTGTAGTATTCTCAGTATGTTGGCTAGTAAGGTTTGAGTAGGCAACAGTTGCAAGTGAACACACTTGATCTGGCACCCGTTTTGCTGGGGAAAATGCTCAGAGTACGAGCTGAACACTTTCGTAAATAGCAAATAGTGCATATTTAATTAAAATGCAAATACAAAAAGTGAAAAATCGCATATGGTGAAAGCCAGGTTAATCTACATAATAGTGAAAGTACAGTGAATATTGTGGAGTATTCAGAAGCTGTTCAACAATGGTAAAAACTTAACAAGTACCCGATTTCTGCATAAATTCGGAATTCTCAGAATAATGATTCTACGAATTCAGAAAAATAAGCGCAAAAACTTACCGCACAAAGGCGAAACCGCGACTCTCGCGCGTGTAGCGATCCCGCGGTATGTAGATGTCACCAACCTCGCCGCAGCGCTCGAAGACGCGACGCAGATCCTCCGGCGTGGTGCGGTATGTGAGATTGTCGACCTGTCGAATACAGATGGATATTTTTAAACCCTGATATTAGCTTGCACGCCGGAAAAAAATAGGTTATCTAACAACGTCGCCAGCCAGCCGCCATTTTGGAAGCCATTCCCACTCTTTTTTTCTACAAAAATACTTGCCTTCAGCGACACCATGCCGTCGATCCTGGGGGGTGGGCGTGCACCGCCCAATCCCCCGCCACTGCCACCATTGCTCATATCAATCGTGATATTTTTTTTACAACTCGAAATCGACGAGTTGCTAATTCCAGTAAAAATGTTCTCGGTTTTTTCTTCGCTCCTGCTAAAATGGCGTCTGACACGAGCTCAGTGTGACCGTAAAGTAATCGACAAGTTATACCGTCCGGCTTTCTACTTTTTATACCACTCACATTTAGTGCTGACTAAATCTCCGGAGCAAAAATAGCTAGAAATCGAAAAAATTGATACAAAAAATGCTAGATATATTTATTTTGTATAAGCATTTTGTTAGCTGTATTCCAAATTATGGTGTTCATCGAGTGTTAGTTTTCATAATATTTATAATATATTTACATTATTTTCCAAATATTTATATATATTTTTCATATATTTTTACCATACGTTTTCCTATGAATAATTTCATATTTCCTTGAAAAACAACTTATCCTCTTCTAAATAGATAACAATGAGGAGATTTGTTAGAAAAAGTGCATATGTTTAGCATTCAGAATTGATAAATATAAAAATACCTTTTAAAATAGCTTAAAGTGAAAATTTTTAAATAAAAAAATATTTATTTATTATGATTGTTTGATGAGTACTGAAGCAAAACTTATGATATAATGAATATTTTTGGATAAACAAATTAAAACTCATTAAATAATGATTAATTTCTATTTTTCTTTTAGCTGAAAAATAAAACTCAAGAAATAATATGGTCCTTTTTCTTGGGAATGATATAAATACTGTAAATTTTAAGTCTTGGGCAATGAAGCACTAAAGTATTTTTCATGAGTTATATTTTTAAATCGAAATATAATTATTGTTTCATGATTTTTGTTTTACTACTTATCAAATAATCATTATATATTGAAAAAAATTTAGGACTTGAAGAACATGGTGTCAATGCATAGATTACCCTTAGAGGAGAATAATGGTGTATTTCTTGTTTTCGTATAAATACTATAAATGTTTGATTTTTTCAATTAAAAACAAAAATAATAATAATAATAAATAATTTGCAGTACCTGCAAATAATCGGTTAATTCGTCATCGCAACATTTTGCACTTCTGCTTTTTATGGATAATGCAGTTTTTAAAGAAAGTAGAGAAATTAGCAAAGAGCAACTTGGACAACAACTTCACAAACTTGGAAAATTCGGAAATAGCTTAAAAATGCAATACCTATACAGTTCTGTACTGCGACATCGAGGCCCCACTGTAGCGCAACCTATCGATAACTCGATAAAATCAACCACGTGTGACAACCCTGCTTCGCTGCGTGGCTTGAAACGTGTAAAAATAGAAGATTGCTTAAAAAAGGTGTTGCATTAGTGTTCAGGTAGACGAATCGCACCTGCAGGTCACCAGGTGGTCACTGCCGATAGCCGTAGCATAGAATTCAATAGCCAACAGCGAGAAAGTGCAAACTGCTCTCACACCAAGTTGGCCAGGCTACAACAAACAACACTAAAGCATAACATTAGTACAAACCGAATCGAAAGTCTGGCTCAAACCCCGCGCCGCGCCCCCATCCGGCCCCCACTGTAATTTGTAGTGCCATTCGCACTATTCGAAGCGCATTCCAAGCGACCGCGTGTGTTCTGTGTGAGTGCGGGAGCAGCAAGAAGAAGCAGCGCAGCAGCAGAAGTTGAAGGAGGGCGAAAGTGTGTCGCGTGAAAAAAGCGAAGATTTTCAACGGTCGAAAAAAGGAAAACAGTACCACAGGGAATGGCTGCGCAGGAAAACACGGAGATAAGCACAAAGTTCTCGACGCTGAACGTTAACGCCGTTGAATTCGTGCCCAGCTTCAGCTACAGCGTGGCCGCCACGGCAGCGGTGGTGGTAGAGGCGGACGCGCCGCCTCCGCCACCGCCCGTAGCCACCGATCCGGCCTCTGGATCTGGATCAGCCACACCAGCCACCACACCCGATTCCACCGGCAGCGGTGGATCCACAAATGCCCTGCCAGCAGCTGCGGCAGCGACAGCTCCTCCTCCTGCGGCGGCGGCAGCGGCAGCAGCAGCAGTCACCTCCTCCAACTCTGCATCGCCAGCACCGGGTTCGCCAGCAGCGTCGGCGGCAGCGACGCCCGTGGAGAACCTCAACGCAAACAATGGTAAATAGAAGCAGCCCCAAATGTTCCAACGAACCTATCCAACCCAACCCCCTCCCAATCTCTACGCCCCACGTCCATTGAACTCTTCCTCTGTGACGTCAACAAAGCAGCGTGTTATTGTTGCTACCTGCTGGCACGCAGAGAGTGTGGCGGCAGGGAGGCGAGAGGTCAGAGGCCCAGGGGATGAGTAAATGGTGGAGAAGAAACAAAGCGCAGGAGGCGATAGAAAGGTTGCATTTGCTGGGCTTAGGTTATTATCGGACGCACATAACCTCAATCTGCGTCGACGTAGCTGTCGGCGTCGCATGTGTTGCTCGCCCCATTCCCGTGTTCGTGTTCATATTATTCTGCAGTTAGGCAAGCGGCTAATCGCTTTAACTAGACGCAAAAACAATCGCTAGTTAGGGCCTTTCTTTGGCCGCTTTTCACGTCGTCGTGTCGCCAGCAGCAGTGGTTTCTCATCGCAGTGATGCGCAATGATTTGCTTAGAAGAGAGTCACGAACCAGTCACGGTTTTGAGTCACTGTGTTTAGAAAATTTTTTCTTTGCATAAATATCTCTGTCAATCTGAGAATAAGTAAGATTTAACTAGATTCATTTTCTCTGAAAAATAAATTCAAATTAAAATTTGTTTATTTTAATTAATAACTGAGTAGTTACCCGCCGATTTGATTAAGATCTGTTAGAATCTCAAACCAATTTTAACTTCAATTTCTGATTTCTTTTCTGATCTTAGCGAAAGCACAGTTTATACTATTTATATTTCCTTTGTCTTCACCACCATTACTGTTCACGATCACAGGATGTGTTACGGAACTGGCCCCACACACCGCGCATTTCTAATGGCTCCCCCCATTGCCTTGCCATTCTCTTGGCGACGTTGACGAGCAGCTGTTTGCGCTGCCATTTTACTGCCTTTACGCTTTGTGCCAGCGTTTATTTGGCCATTTGCCTCGCACACACACTCACTCACACTTCCATCCAATGCCCCCCATTCATGTGTTTTGACACGTTTGCGTTTTTGCCAACCGTTTATTGGAGCCTATGCTGCGCCCAGCTTCGCTGTGCGGACTGGACTGGTGGCCTCCGTTCAGCTGGCGCTGGTGCTGGCTCTGGCTCACTCGTTATCGTAGCGACTCCACCGTACACAGTGGTTCTTGTCATTGTTGTTGTTGGTACTGTTGTATGTGGCGACTGGCTGTTTGGCCCGAATGGAAGCGCTTAGTGCAGCTCGTCGGCAGTTGAAACCGCTTCGAACTTGATTCTGGCATTAGTTGTGCGGCAGGCAGGCAGGCAAGCAGCCAAACCGACGAAAAAATGTGAAAAGAGCGCGTCGTCGATTTGGCGCTGTTGGCTCTTACACTTCCGCGCGATCGCAGCTCGCATTGGCTCCTCGGCTCCTGTTACTGCCAACTAATATATTGTTAAACCTTAATTAAATACATGTGTAAACATGAGTACTAAGGGCAGCAGCTCTCGCTACATTTACTCAAAGAAGCCATCAAAGTCCTCGTGGAGAACAAGTTAGTAGCCAACTAATCTCGGGATGGGCAGCTACGCCAGCAGTTCCAACCCCGCCATTGCCAGCGACGGGTCCGGTAAAAGGTTCGGGATCCAGTCCACTAGCAACTACCACCACAACCTCCACCAGCACCCGAGCACGTTGTCACCCGGCACTCCAATCTAGCCAACGGGCACATGACTCATTTGTCATCTAACCGGCTGCCTGGCTGGTCGTCCAGAGTCAGTAATTAGCAATTAGCATGTGGCTGTCAGGTCAAACACGGCGAGTGCATGAGCTAGTAACTAACTAATAACCTGTATACAAAGTGTACACAATGTTGAAAGAAAAAACAGGTCCGATAATGATTGAATACTTTCCTAGAAATCCCACAGGGCTAATAAATTAAAATTCGCCACAAGTACTCCCATGAGTGTAGATACGCCTCAAGTCGACCCAAGTTTATAACTCGAAAGCGTGTTGAACATTTGTTGTTTGAACAGTTGTGTGTTGAATTAAAAAAGTGAATATTTAAGCTTGCCTTATAATAGTGAACACTGTGTAATATTAAAATTATTAACCGCCCCTTTTTTTATTAAGGTTTTCTAACGATAATAATAATCCGGTCCTTAAATGTACTTAGAACGATACTGAAGAGTATTCATAGTTTACTCTTTTGTGTGCCTACTGTAATTCAGAGTTTTCTAAAAATATAGCGAGAAGTCAAAGGAAGATTCTCGCACAATTAAAAATAAAAACTCAGGAAAAAAGGGAACGTATTACCAAAAGCATTTCCTTGTAAATATATATAGAGGAAGATCAAATTAAAATATGTATATCAGGGACCTTATCTCTATATAATTCCAAAAATAACATTACATTTCAGATTTTTCCGAAATCCATCCATTAAAACTGGTTTCATCCAGTGAATGTCTTTAACAATTTGTGACAATATTTTATGAGCGTTCTCGTAGTATTTTTCCCTGCGAATATTTACCCTAATGATACCATGCAAACAATGTTATTGTTCGAATTACTATTATTATTATCATTATCGATCGACAAGTAAACCAAGCCTTGAACCACGAACGTTGCTAATAAAACAATTCCACTTGGCACAACTATTTCCAATTCAAATAAGCACTGTGATCCGATTTCGCATTTTTTCTATTTCCTATCCACCTTCTCCAATGGCATTTACTCACCTAAACACCTCGGAACTCCCTCTGTTTACAATTTGTCTAAAGAGTTTATATTTCCTTAACATTTAGAAACCGATCCCGCTGACAGCTGGGATGTGGAAGAAGATGCAGTGATCACACCTGAAGACGAGGAGGCAGATGATGCCGAGTTCGCAGAGGGTGAGGCCACGGCCAAGGTGTCCAAGAAGAAGGTGGTCAAGGTAGAGGAAAACAGAAGCAAGCGAGAGCATGTGAACGTTGTGTTCATTGGCCATGTTGGTGAGTTATCCCGCGAAATCTCTTAGAGAACCTTGCTCACGTTAATTATAATATTTCCTCCGTTCAGATGCTGGCAAATCAACGATTGGCGGACAGATCATGTCTCTCACCGGCATGGTGGACAAGAGGACGCTGGAGAAATACGAGCGTGAGGCGCGAGAGAAGTCTCGTGAGAGCTGGTACCTGTCCTGGGCGCTGGACACCAACCAGGAGGAGCGTGACAAGGGCAAGACCGTCGAGGTGGGACGGGCCTTCTTCGAGACTGACCGCAAGCACTTCACCATCCTGGACGCGCCCGGCCACAAGAGCTTCGTGCCGAACATGATCGGAGGGGCGGCGCAGGCCGATCTCGCCGTGCTGGTCATCTCGGCGCGAAAGGGTGAGTTCGAGACGGGTTTCGATCGCGGCGGCCAGACCCGCGAGCACGCCATGCTGGCCAAGACCGCTGGCGTCAAGCATCTGGTCGTTCTGGTCAACAAAATGGATGATCCCACGGTCAGTTGGGATCAGACGCGCTACAACGAATGCAAAGACAAGATACTACCATACCTCAAGAAGCTGGGCTTCAACCCGGCCAAGGACCTTACCTTTATGCCTTGCTCGGGCCTCAGCGGCTACGGCCTCAAGGACCAGATCCCGGAGACACTGTGCCCCTGGTACCGGGGGCCGGCATTCATTCCGTTCATCGATGAGCTGCCCTCGCTCAACCGCAAATCGGACGGGCCCTTCATCATGCCCATTGTGGATAAATACAAGGACATGGGCACTGTTGTGATGGGCAAGGTTGAGTCGGGAAGTGCGCGAAAGGGCCAGAATCTACTGGTTATGCCAAATAGAGTGAGTTCTTTGCTATAAACTAAGCTGAGTCTGCGTTTGGTATTAATTTTAAGTCTGTTTTCAGACGCAAGTGGCTGTGGATCAATTGTTCTCCGACGACTTTGAAGTCACATCTGTTGGGCCCGGCGAGAATGTCAAGATCAAGCTGAAAGTAAGTAAATTTAGGATTTTCGGAGTCTTTTATACATTTGTATAATTATTCACCATTCTTTTACTCTTTAGGGCATCGAGGAGGAGGATGTCTCGCCTGGTTTTGTGCTCTGCGATGCCACTAATCCCATCAAGACGGGAAAAATCTTCGATGCTCAGGTCGTAATCCTAGAACACAAATCAATTATCTGTGCGGGTTACTCGGCTGTTATGCACATACACTGCGCAGCAGAGGAGGTCACTGTGAAGGTGAGCAGCTTACACCTGATTCCCTTAAATTTACCCAGAAAGTAACCACCTGTATTTGCGTTTTGGTCTAGGCCCTCATCTGTTTGGTCGACAAAAAGACTGGGGAGAAATCAAAAACACGTCCACGGTTTGTTAAGCAGGATCAGGTGGCAATTATGCGCATCGAGTGTTCCGGAATGATTTGCCTTGAACAGTTTAAGCTATTCCCTCAAATGGGTCGTTTCACGCTCCGAGATGAGAGTAAGTATCTAAGCTTTCCTTAATAATAACGATCTTGACTAAATATCTATTAACTTTCAGACAAAACCATTGCCATTGGCAAGGTGCTGAAGGTGGTCGAATAAATTAAGCCAAGCTGAATTCGAGCGCCCGCCTTTCACTGCGACTTTTTGAGATAGCATTGCACGCCCGACGAGAGACAACAACAGCAGCAGCCACGCCACGCCACGCTTTCTTCATATTTGACAAAATCCAACACACACCCACACACACACAACACACAGTACTCTCACTTACATATGGTTACTTTACTTTCTACCAACAATAGCAATTGATTACGCATTAATTAGAGGAAACGGATTGAAACTGAAGGCACTATATAAATGGGCAAGCGAAAAGTTGATTTACAAGCTGGACGAACCGACGGACGGACGCACGAAGTTGAGAGATAGAAACAGAAATGCATTATATACGAAATATAAACTATATTATGTGTAAAACTAAACGGCAAGTTCGGAAGCAACCAAATGCGAAACAAGATGTACTATTTATATGAATACACAACACACAAAAACCACTCAAGCAGAGAGATGATAATTGATAACGCATTATAGGTTCTTATTACTTTTTTTGTTGGTTGAGGAGGCCCCCTACTCTCAAGGATATTGAGCATTAGCCGCCGCCTTCGATTTATTTTCGTTTACTACCTTTTTGTATAAACTGTAAGCATTAAATTAAATAGTGTACACAAACATGCCTAAATCGCGCGTTGAGTCGTGACAATTTTTTAAAAAACGAAAAACTAAAGCTGCAAGCTAACCCAATTTTTGTATTTGTACAAGCGAAAAGCCCAACCTTCCCCATTCAGCTTCCTGTAGCGCCTTCAAATTGCAACTTTGTTAAATATTCTGCAAATGGTAGAATGCGAGAATTTTCCTCTTCTCTTTTCTTTTTTTACACGATATAATCTAAATGCTTTAATCTAAGTTTAAGCTTAAAAACACATGGAGTAAAAGTTCGTTTTGATTTGTAAGCTAAAAATTGCGAGTCGCTTGGGAAAAATGTAACAGACACCACGACAACACAGAAACATTTAACGAGAAATGTAAGCATCTAATTGTTAACCTTAATCCTTAATCTAAATTCGATGTTCTCTGATAAACCCATTTCATTTGCGGCACGAACTACAAATATTTGATTTTTTATAATTTAGTTAATTGAAGAATTCGTGCGTGTCTAACGCAGGGCACGAAATCCATTTATGAAAGAATAAAAATGCCTTTTGCTATTAAGCAGAAACCAAAAAAACACAAAAGCGAAGCAACCGTTTTTATTTTACAAAATTTATTTATTGTTCCCTCATCAAGATCCAGGACCAAGGCGGTTTCAAAACATTCAACACTCCCATCATTCAGATCTTTCACCTTTTTATTTCCTGTCATTACCGATTTGTTGGCCGAAAAGTTGAAATCAAAAGTTGTTGCTTCTTAAAACGAGAGAGTAAATAAGTAAATGAATAAATAATATCAATTTAACAAACACGTTGAACAGAGTCTCCCCAGTCTGAGTTAATCCAATTAACTAAGTAACACAAGTCGAGAGAGAGCATTATTAATGAGATAGAGAAGGATATGAATCTGCTTTTAACGCTTTTCGCAGCAGCCTCCTACGAATCGAACTCGAAAGATACTTAATTCATATTATTATTAATAATAGTAAGTGCGATATAACATTGTTGACAACGCGGGAACTTATTTAAATGTTTCACAAAACACAAAGACACACACAGCCCCCGACACTGACACTCGTACACGCAAACACCTGACGAAAGTCAAAAACTACGCCACTGAGGAATATATAGGAGAGATCGGAATAATAGAAATTATATAGACAAACCGGGAATATTTATACAGAAAAAACGAAATTTCAATGTATTATTATTATACATATACGTATGAAATGAAATCAAGAAAAACCAAAACGATTCGCATAAATTTGAACATTTTTTATCAATAAAAGTGAGAAAGAAAAAATAAAAAATACAAAAAAAAAACATGAAAACAAAACAAAACAAATTCAGTATGTCTATTAACTTCTTTTGGTGGAGTGGCTGAAATATCGGGGGCTTAATCCAATAAATAGTTCTCTCTTCAGTTTAATTCAAATAAATTCTTTTATTCTTTTATTCTTTATTTAAAACTATGCAAGATACATAATATTAATACATCTTAGTGTATAATACAAATAATTACAAGTTGTACACTGAAGCTGGCCACTGGACCGTCCGAATCCAATGGCGAATATCCTATCGAAGAGCGGGAGGTTTTGTACATATGGCTGTATAATATTGGCGTTGCTCCGATCTCTGTAGTTCCGTACAGAAACTTACGCTAGGAATGTGCGGCACTGAAACTACTCCTTAGAATTGAGTATCACGAATGGTATTCCTCCTAGTCCTTAATACTCCTCCTTATCGGATTTCTTGGCCAGGAGCGGAGTAATGGGCCTGTCCCTCCTGTTAACACGCTCCTCTTCCTTGGCCTCCTTGTCGCCATAAATGTCCAGAGTGCGTCCATAATACCAAACCAGGTAATCGAAGAACATTCCCATGAAGGTGAGAACTGAAAGGTTAAGAGGGAGAGATTTTAGTTAATTAAAAAATATTTTTCAATCAAAAGATTCCCGATCCTGGAACTCACCGCAGGACAAAAAGTTCAGAGAGTATCGGAAGCGCGTCTGATCGTACAGCTGGCAGTTGCCTTTGCCATTGCAGGTCTCCGTCCACACCAGACACGTAGAGTCTATAAGTCGCCCGAACATAATGGGACCCGGAATCAGAGCAAACAAACTGATCATCATCAGAGCCAGTCCCTGGGCAAAGGACTTGTCCTCGTGGGCCACGGCTCGGTAGTTGACCAGCACATTGCCCACACGGCCGGAGGAGCCGAACCAGTTGACCACCATCGAGGTGATGGAGAAGACCCAGAAGCTCCAGTTGCAGTTCTGCGTGCAGATACCAGGTCGGAGCACTTGATCCGGAGCGGATCTTCTCGTCCTAGACAGCAGCTGTTCCTCCACGAAGTCTCCCTCGTCGTTCAGCAGCGGGACCTCCCCACTCAGCAGGAAGTCCGCGGTGGTTTCCAGTTCTGGCTCTGGAGTGGTGCCGGGGTCCATGAGTCTCAGAAACCGCTGGGCTGCACTTGACGGAGGTGTCAAGTTGGCAAGGCAACTGCAGTCCTCGTACACCTTGAACGTGGCGTTGAAGCCCCGGCAACCCGCATGGCAGGCCGAGAAGTAGGTGGTGTCCGTTGGCTCGTGGCAGACGGGCGTGTAGCTGATGCCATCGCAGGAGCAGTTGGCATTGCAGGTACTCGTAAGGTTTAACCTGGATTGAGTGAGTAGAAATCCAATCATTGTATTTCTTTGAACCTTCTTTATATTTCAGACACTTACTCTCCCACATGGGTCATGGAGAAGGTGTCCGGGCAGTAGAGGAAGGCATAGGAAATCTGTCCCAAAATGTAGACGCCGCCCACGATCACGTTCCACATGAGCACCTTGCTCACATGAGGCTTCTTCTTGGAGATGACCAGACCGGAGCCAATAAGACCCACTACCATGCCCAAAATAGAAGCAGGACCAACGATCTATTAATAGAAAACAATGAATTAATTAATAGAAAATTGTAATTGGCTTTTTTCCCATTCCAAAGCCAACTTACCACAGTGGCACTCTGGGCGTTTTTATGGAACTGCACTTCCATGTATTTGGTGAGGAAGGTCATGAAGCCGGAGGCTCCCAGGATATAGAAGACGCCCGAGGTGATGTTGAAGATGAGAAGCTTGTTTCGCAGGAGTCGCATCAATGCCCGAGGAAAGTCCTTCAGTTTGGGCAGCTCTGTGGTGGCCCCCGCCGCTCCAATGTTGTCCAGAGCGGCGTTCGAGGAGAAGCGGCTGCTCAGGGAGAGGTTCTCTTCGCGCTTAAGCTCCTCCTTTGTCTGGCGGAGAGCCAGTGGCAAATGAGAGTTGGGTCTGCCCTGATCGCTGGCCTTCGGCAGCTGCTTGGGAAAGAGTCCTATCAAGCCGGAGAAGAGGCACATGAGGGTGCCCAGGATGACCCAACCCAGCCACCAGGCGCCCAGCCAGCGCGGATCCTTGTTGTCAATCAGAGGCGTCTTGGTGGGGTCGATGAAGGTGTTCAGGGATATGAAGCCTAGTGTTAAGAAGGTAAGGAATTTATTAAATATTTTTCTTTTGCATACTTAACTTTAAGAAAACTTACCAAACAGGAAACCCACGACGGGACCAATCATCCTCAGAGCCATAGCCACAGCCAGCATCAGCGGAGTATTGGTCTTCTTGGTGTTGTCATCGAGGTAGGTCTGTCCGAGCGAGTAGTACATGGTATTGCCCACGCCCAGCACAAACTGGGAGAGAAAGATCAGCACCAGAGGCACGTAGGTGAAGAGATCGTCGCAGCCCTCCTCCGTTTTGCCCACGCCGCACAGCTGCTCGGTTTGGGCAACGCTAACGTTCTACAGGGGATTAAGGATCAAGTTGAGCAGGACTTCCACTAGGAAAAGCTATAAAACACTCACCAGCAGGGGCAGACCCTCTCCGGAGGTGGTATTCAACAGGCTATCCTGGTACTCTTTGGTGAACTGCAGCACCTCGTGTCCAGCGCCGTAGATAAAGTGCGGCAGGACGAGGATATAGCAGGAAAGGCCGCAGAAGACAATGCCCCAGGCTATCCAGCGCGGACGATTGCGCTGGCCACCGATGTAGGAGAGAATGAGGGAAAGCATGATCTGTGAGATTTCATTGCCGCTGAGAATGATTCCTATATAAGGAAGACGTTCATCATCAATACGTTCTGTTTAATTATTTTATTAAGATTAGTACCAGTGGTCTGACTGGGAATCTTGAAGCGCTTCTCCAGCGTGGTCAGAGTGACGATAAAGTACATGTAGGACATGGCCTGGATCGTGCCCAGCAGGCCGTAGACGGCCATGAACATCTTGGTGGTGGCATACTTCTGCAGCCATTGCGGATGCCAGTTGGCCATGCCGCACAGGTAGTGGCCGGGCGGTGGGTTCGAGCCCCGGCGCTTCGTTTCCGGCATCTTGGATTCCTTATCTGGGAAGTGATGCTAGTGTCTTGTCTGCAGTTTTCCTTAGCCAATCATCGGCGATGGCCAGCGATAAGATTGTGTCAGATAACTGCATGCAAAAGGGTTTCGAAGGGATACACTCGTAAATCATTGTAAATCGGATGGAAAGCTTCCAAAAATGTGGGTTAATTTCGCCACGCTCTCCTGCTAATTACAAATCACTCCCGTAATCGTGACTCTCGGAATCTCGAAATCTTGGGACATCGTTTAGGGCTTATAAAAGCCGTTCAATTGCGGAGATAGGGAAATTCGGAGTATTATTGATTAAGTAACGATAATGGGCGCCTTCTCAAGATCACACACATCGGGACTAGGCCGGAGGCGATTAGATAAACCTGTTTGCCGCTGCCAAATATACTACGATATCTATATGGTCGTTGGGAAGCAACTATAAACGGCTATTTTAACCGCATAACGATGACCACTGGGACACATCCTTCCTGATTGATCATGCGAGCAGCAAAATCACCAAAATCATTCCGTTGCCTTTAAAGATATCTTATCGTGGAGGAGTTGCTGGATCAACAAGAGGTCACTAGGTAAGCCGCTCATGGATTTATAACCAAGAATTCTGACCAAAAACAAATTTAACCAGGGAAAACAAGGAAACTCTCTTGACATTGTGCTTTTGTTAACCGAAATCAGTTTAATGAACCTGCCCCCGACTGATAGATTTCCAACCAACAATTATGCATTCCATAATGTAATTCCCTGCTTATCATGTTATTGATTGAAGCTGATTAATTACAGCCTGAAACCACGTTTTGATGTGACTCAGAAAATCTCATGGTTACTTTATTAGCTGTCTGCTTGCCATTTATTTTGGTTATGTCAAAACAAAAATCGGGCAGTTCGATAATGCCTCTTGGTCTTTGTTTATCAACATTATGATTTAAAACACTGAAGTGACTGATTAGTTAAAAAAAAAAAGGCGTTCCGTGGCTCTTGAGTTGTAAGTATAGGTATGGTTGTTGAAAGTAACCGGAACAAATATTAAAGAAAATCTGGAAACACAAATTCACTTCAAATCAATAGTATATTTTCTTTTAAAAAGTTTTTAAGACCTTATTATTATTTGGACATTATATGGATCTAGAAATGGAGCATAAGCTTTTTTCGTGGCCTTATTCTTATGAGCACCACCATGAACACTTATGAACTTGAACTCTTTGGCAAAAAATAAATTAAAGAAAATATTTGGTTTGATTAAATGAAAAGAAATACAAGAATATGTTTTTTAAATATTTGAAAAAAAATCGAATAGGTTATTTTCTAGGTAACTCAGCTTATGTCTAAGTGATCAGTTTTTTAATTCAAAAATGCGACTTTAATTGTTCTTACCCCTTAGAATACATACCAAGTAATATAATCTTTAAATAATTAAGATAAGTCTTTAAATTGTTCCTTGCAGTCAGAAAAAAAAATATAAAAAGCCACTTTATATAAACTTAATTAAGCCTGTTATATCCTTCATTAAATTATAACATTTAGACTTCGAGAGCTAATCAAACTTCAGAAGTCTCAAGTTCCCATCAAGGACCTCTTACGGATCTGCGTGTTACCTAACCCAATATCTTCTATTTGTTTTCTGTAATCACTTCGAATTAACTTAATTAATCAACCAAAATCTCAAGATATCCCAATAAATTGAATGCACTTTGAGAGCTCTTCAAAGCTCAGCGATCTCAAGATCTCCCCGCCAAGGACCTCTTACGAAACTCCCCACAGAGGCTCCTTCCGCATGGCGAAACTACCCCAATGTCGATCGGCGAATGCCGACCAAGCTCACGCTCACGATATCGCCACAATTATTTGATTTGATTACCAGACAGGTGTACGTACGTTACTCGACTCAACTGGAGGGTTTCCGTTGCCTATATAGCGCGCATATCGAATGCCGAATAATAGTCACACTCGTCTAGTTAGCAGCACAATCTAATCTGCGGCGGCAGTGGCGGCGGCACTTGTGCGATTAATTCAATTGCCGTTTTTGTTGGAGTTCCTTTGCCAAGGAACCACAGGTCCCAATGATTCCGATGCAGTGCAGCGGAGATAGAGCTTTACCGGGACAGGTGGTGGTGCTGGCAACCGATCCGAACCGTTGCGAATCGAGGCGCGAGCAAAACTGAGGAGTGAAATTCGAAATTCTGGGCCAGCCAGGCCGTGTCAGCTCGCCGCTGCTTTCCGTCCAATCGAAGCCTGATAAAGCATTATCAGGCCATAAAGCCTGGCAATCGTTAAGATCGGAGCCATCTACTCTGGCTCTCTCTCTTTCTCTCCTCTCTCCCAGAGAGGGGCCACGTGCAAATCAAATTTTGGACATATCTCTCGAAGAACTTACGCCTTACGCCTTATCGGATACCTCTTTGTTTTGCCCCGCAGAGTGGACAGTACAGGCGGAATAGCTATGACAATACAAAACAGACAATAAAGGAACGCGACAATGACATTATTATTACGATCTCTGACCTCCCCATACCCACCTGCCCCATCCGGGCCCCCATGCGATTAGAATTGTAAGCAAGTGAATTAGCAGAATGTGTAGAATGTGTGTGTAGAGTATGTCGCATGTGCATCAAAGAGCGTGCGCGAGGGCTGCCCAAAGAGTTTCCCTTAGAGATCCGCCTTGATGTGCAGATCCGGCTCGTTCGCCACCTGGACGAACTTGTTGCGTCCAATGCTCGTGATGAAGGACATGCCGAACCACAGGACCACCACAAAGAACAGCAGGACGACCAGGGACTGGGTCAGGACAGCCGACATGAAATGCGTGCAACTCCAGCAGGGCTTTGGCTTGTACTTCACACTCATGCCGTTGTCATTGGCTGTGGGAGAGAGAGAAGTGTCTACAATTAATATCTATTATTAATTATATATCTTTATAATTATATGTATATCTATCTAAATATCTGTAAACCAAGTTTCAAATCAATCGGAGTGATCAGGCTACTAAGTTCCTCTCTCTGTCATTTGTGATATTCATTCGCAATTAAGTATGCTATGGTTTTGGAGACACTATTTTTTTTTTCTTAATTGTTTTACCTATATATTTTAAACTTTTAGGAATTTATTTATGCTTTCGCCTTAAAAAATTATACCACCTTTTTCCTTGGCGAACTACTTGACTATTAATCTAACTTTTATTGCCTTTTGGGTAATATTGTTGTCGCTTCCGGAGGAAACGTTATTCATTATTGGTGATTCAACTTTTGGATAAAAAAAGACAAAAAACGGGTTATAATCAGTATAAACTCATTAATAATAACGTCAGAAATAAAAGAAGTCATTCTGATATTCCTTGATATATCTGTTACTACGAGAAGTTCAATGATTCTTTACGTTTTCTTGAACCTTTAGGGTAAATATAAGTAATAGTCTCTCTACAAATTAGATTAAAAGTCCTAGCAAACTGTACGAAGCAGCTGTTTAAATAAATAGAAAAAATTAAGAAAACATATATAATAACCCCCTTACACATCAAGGATAACTACAACAGATACTCACCCGAAGTGATAATGTCCAAGTGGAATTCGAACAGGCTCAGTCGCGCATGATCCGCCGAAAAAAATGTCACATCATGGCAGCATAGACTGAACTCGGTGCCGAAGAAGATAAGGTCGTGCGGATAGAAGGATCGATTGGCGAAGAAGGCGCGGGTGACGTGCCAGTTCCCCTGCACGGGCAGCAGCTCGATGGCCAGCGGGCCTGCGTCCGTGTCCAGGGCAAGGACCAATCCTTTTTGCACATCCAGGTCGTTGTACATGCCCACCTGCATGCTTTGATTACCGGGGACAAGGCTCACGTAAGAGCGGTCAAACATCATTAGTTTCCGATGCTTGATCGCCAGCATGATATAGCCGAAGGCGAAAACAACCGCCTCGCGGCGCAAAATGGTCATGTTACTGCTCTGGCTAAAGCTAAAATGGTCAGCCAACTCCTCGTCGGTGTTAATGGGTTTCTCAGGCGTCTCAGTCGTCTGAATCTCATCCGGTAGGTCCTCGCCCGTGAGGAGTGATTTTTGCGGAGACTTGTAAAGGGCATGAGCCCTGCGGCGCAGGTAAGCCTTGTTCTCCTCCGTAAAGGCGGTGTAAACGTGGACCACTGGGCAGTCGCTGAATTGGTAAAAACACACAGCCATGGCATTGTCTGGAAAACAAATAAAATATATAATGTTTCTAGTTTTAGTTTGCACTTAAAGCCTTACCATGAGCTGGCAGATTGCGATCGTCGAAGCTAAAGGCGTGAATCCGACCCTTCTCACAAGGCAGCTCCATTTCCTGCTCCAGTCGTTCTTTCTCCGTGATTACTGGCTTGTGCCAGGTGATCGGTTTGGTCTCGTCACTGACCTGCTGCAATGCCACCATCGGCTCCTCCACTTGGCTGTAGTAGTTCAAGGGTGTCATTAGTTGCAAGTAGGGAAAACACGGCGCGCAGTTTATGTCCTTGGCGGCGAGCTTAAATAAGAGAATATTTTCTTAGAACTTAAGGCTGAGAGGATTGGCTGCTCCATAGAAATACCTCGGAGGCGAAATACGCAGCTATCATGTGGTCCTTCAGAATTGTCTTCATCAGCTTGGCAAACTCGCCAGTTTTCATAGGACGAAAAATTGACTTAGTTTCAGGACTGCAAGGGACGCACATATAGGTATAACTATTTTATTTTATATACAAGTTACTAACGTTTCTATTCCCCAGATCAGGACCGGAGGAGAGCTTGAAACTTTGGCGGTAGCCAGAGAGCGGTTAATTGCAAATATCAGCCACAGTAGGTAAAGCATTTTAATAAGTTTAAGTTCTTTAAATTATTTTCATTCTCTGTCGTTGTATTTTTATTCCAAGATCAATCCTCTGACGTTTGAAAATTACTTCTGGCCTGCTTATGTTTTTAAAGATATTTATAAGTTCTGGAGAGCAAAGAAAATATTGAAATAATATTGAAAGAAAATATTAAAATAAATTCTAAATATTTTAGCAAAATTTTATAGAAACATTAACAAGTTCGAGATAATGTCAAAGATATATATAATTAATTGGTTAGTGGGCAAAAGTCTATGGATTGAATCCAGCTGTATCTAGAGTCTGCAATAAGCTCTTAATGTTCCTGAGATCCAAACTCTTTTAATAATGTTTAGCCACTTGTTGCTGCCACATGTTGTCACAATCCAAGAGTATGCGTAAGCGGTGGCAATAAAGTTGCCATTAGAGCCAAGAATGAATAAAAAATAATAAAGAGAAAATAAACAATGATAAGATAAGAGCCAGGCTGCTTATCAATCCCCGAAAGAGAGGCAGTTGCTTCTGGCCAGGCCGGAGCTCCACAGTTTTCGCTCGTTCCTCCTTTCGAATAGACGTTGGTGCGTTTGGTCTTAGCCCGGGGAAGATGCCATCGCCCCAGGGCCACTGAAAAAAAGCGCTATCTATAAATCAATACGACAAACGAGTGAAGTGAATAAAACCGAAACCCAAACACAAACCCAAATCAAAATCGAAATCGAATACGAATATGGCGCATAATACGCGCAACTCCGATTTATCGCAGATAGCGGTCAATGCCAACAACATACCCGATGGTGCGTGACCCAAATCTTAAAGTTCTACAACTATCGGATTTCGTGATATTTATTGAGAATTTTTCTATGCCACCAGGTAGTGTCGATTGCGGCATCAAGGGCCTGGGCTGGTGTCGCGGTCCAGGATGCCAGAAGTTCGCCAGGCTGCGCACCTTTGTCTTGGTTTTGGCCATTTCCGGAACCTTCCAGGGCGTTTGCGAGTCCTACTTCCGGGTGTCGGCCAAGCAGGCAGCCCTCGAATTCGGATACAGTCCATTGCTAGTCGGTGAGTAAGGCCCTAAGCCACATTATTATCGCAAAAAAAATATGAGAATGAAATTGCTAACACGGCTGCGGGGCGAATTGAGGTGTTGGCCGAGTTCTACGTGGAGATTTCTGTTCAGTTATCAGTTTCGCGATATTGTGTTGACGATTGTGAGGTGGTCTGGAGTGGGTCTGGTGCTCTGTTTTTGTGCCATTTGGGTATTAATAATTAAATTGGAAAGAAAACAAGTTGTTTTAGGAATATTATAGTGGTTTTTAAGGGCTACTTTATGGTTTTTACGTTCTAGCTGAGACTAGCTTATAAATAGGCATGTTTCTTGTATGTAAAGAGATTTGAATATCATAAAAAAATCATTATATATTGTATTTCAGGTTTATATATTTCTTTACTATTTAATTTTATTAATTTTCTTACTAGAAAACGATGTTGGTATAAATATATATTTGATTAATTTATCTGCATAAATATTTTCTATTAGTTGAACATTAAATCCGTATCTACAAATATCCTCCAACGAAATCTACAAATACTTTCTAAGAACCTAAATAAAAGGGTATCTCTTAGTTTAGATAAGCAACTATACCTTTTTAATTGGCCTGTAATGTTATGAGTGTGTGGACATTTTCATGCGTCATCACCGGACAGCGGGATCCGCAATTCATAATAGTAGCAAAGGTTACCTCCTTTTCCTAAGAACTTTTCTCTTTCGTAAGGCATTTCCCCTTCAAAAAGGAAGTGGCTTTCCCTCAATAAAAGTTTGACAGCCGTTATGGAATGCCTTTTGTCCATTTCTGTTGCGTTACTCATACGTCATATCGCCCTCAGTGAACGAATGCGTTAGATAAGGCTTCGAATAAAGGGGTTCACAAAACAAACCAACAAGAAAACACCTGCGCACGTTGTATTCATACCTTTTCCATCTTACCTCATCCAGATTGGCTGCTGGTGACCAGTGGCCTCGTCCAGGCGGTCTTCGCCCTGGCCTTTGCCTACTGGGCGGATGTCTACCACCCCATCAAGTGGCTGGTGGGGACTCTGATGCTGCAGGCAGTCACCTGCGTGGTGGCTGTGATTCCCTCCATTATTAACTTGTGAGTATCAATGCTTTATACATTTTCCAATTTAAATCTAAATTTAAACCCTTCTAGCGCCGAGGGCACCAAGGCAAAGGACGCTTTGCTAGATGCCAATCTGTGCGCCACCTCTCTGGCCCAGTTCCAGAAGCTGACGCTGACCGAGGCCCAGAGCAGCACCCTCACCCTGGCCATGCTCTTCGTCCTCCAGCTGGCTCTGGGCATGGGCAGCCTGGCCTACTACACGCTGGGAGTGAGCTACATCGACGACAACTCGCTGTCGCAGGACAGTCCGGCGGTGATAGCTGCGGCGCTGGCTGCCCGCATCTTTGGCCAGCAGATGGGCTCGCTTCTGGTCCTAGGAGTCGGCTTGACCCATGTGGGCTGGTGGCTCGGCTGGGTGATCATTGCTCCCTTCATTTTCGTGGGTGCCGTGATGCTGGGACTGTTCCCCAAGAGGCTGCCCAAGACGGTGATTCACCAGGCCGCCCAGCGAATCATCGAGCAGTCCAACATGCGCGCCTTTGGCAGCCAGTTTTCCACTTACTTGGATGACTCCGACTTCTGGCCATCGCTGAAGCGGCTCTTCAACAACCGCCTGCTCATGTTCAACCTGCTGAGCATTATGTGTGTGCAGAGCGCGGTGCTGAACTTTGGCATCCAGGAGGAGAGCTACCTGCAGAGTCGCTTCTTCCTGCCCTACAACGAGCAAGATGGCCTCGCAGAGGAGTGGACATCGGCGTTCGTGTCCTACTTCCTCAAGCCGCCAGTAATGGCTGTGGGCATGCTCGTCAGCGGACTGATCATCTCCAAGGCCCGGCTCTCGGCCCGCACCATCACGGGGATCAATATTGGCCTGAGCCTGCACCTGGTGGCCATCTTCGTGGGCCTGGTCTTCATCAAGTGCGATGTGGGTGCCATTGCAGGCATTGCGGGCGGCAAGCTCAGCCAGCCCTTCTGCTCCAGCCAGTGCCTGTGCACGCCCACCGCCTTTATGCCCGTTTGTCCGGAGAACAGCTCCATCACCTACTTCTCGCCCTGCTACGCCGGTTGCTCCAAGCAGACCTCCATCAACGGCTTCCAGCTGTTCGAGGGATGCAGCTGCAACGGGGATCAGACCATGAACTCGACGGGCCAGATAAGGGCCACCGCCGGCGCCTGCAGTGCCAACAGCTGCCAGTCGGCCATCCTCATCTTCCAGATAATGAGCATCTCGGTGGCCTTCCTCATGGGCATCGGAGCCATTGGCAAGACGCTGATCACTTTGAGAGCTGTTCTGCCGCAGGACAAGACCTTGGCTTTGGCCTTCGAGCTGATGATCGTGGGACTCTTTGCCTATGTTCCCGTGCATCTTAGCTACGACCTGGTGACCCGTAAGTGTTTGGTTTGGGAGAATCTACAGCCTCAAGTATTATTTACCTTTTCTTCCCTGTACCCAGGTTCCACTTGCGTCTACTGGGCTCCCAACTACGAGCGGTGTTTACTGCGGGAGACGCCCAAGCATGGCAACATCATAGACATCCTGACCGCCTCGCTGATCCTGGCCAGCGTGTTCTTTGACATCTTCGTCTACGTCTTCGCCAAGGGCTTGAATCTGTATAACTGCAAGGTGACGGATAACAACTACACGCCCAGTCTGTATGCCCCGATTCCACACGAAGACACCACAACCGCCTCGGAGGGTGCTCCGCGCGGCGGAAGTCCAGTGACCACCACAACCACATCCCTGGCGCCAGCCTCGCCGATGCAGCGGAGAGATGCTCCCCAGGAGACAGAAGATCCCCACGGAGCGATCACGGTCTTTAGAAATCCTAGTTCGGTGACGACCTCGTCGGGCGGAGCTCATAGCATAGTGGAGCCCAATGGCAGTGGTGTAACCTACGCTCAGGTTGTGTTCCCGCCAGACAGACGCAAGCCGGATGATGGCAGTACCAGTCCCAAACGGCTGGCAGTGCCCGCGAATGTCCCAGTACATCTCCTCTCCGAGTCGGATGTCCGCAGCCAGTTGGGCAATCTGAAGTCCTTCAATGCTCCCAAGCCGGAGGCACAGCGCGGTTACGATACCGTGGACACGAATGAGGTGGTGGTCAACCAGCCCCAAGTTCAGCCACAAGCTCAGCCCCAAGTGCTGCCCCAGGCCTTTGTCCTTCCACAGGTGCAAGCACAGGTTCTGCCAGAGATTCAACCCCAGGTGCCTGGGGGAGTAGCTTCTCCAAGCTCTCATACAGAGCCAATCCAGCACCAAAGGCTGTCTGACGAGGCCAGGCCACAGAGCCCCGAAACAGACTTCTAAGGAGGCCACACCAAGTATTCTAAAGAGTTTTTAATACATTCCTAAGCTTAAGTCAGATTCGATGTGCAAAGACAAATCATTTGAACAAATAAAGTTATTTTTCATTCCATTGTAAATACATTTTAAAAAGAGATAATAAATTGTCTCACTTAAATTCAATAAAACCTGTTCGGTTTTCGATTCTTCAAATATTAATTAATTGAGAAACTCAGGCTTTCAGGCTTAGGATGTTAAAATTCGAGTAAACCAGTAAAAAACCATTACATTCACTGCACTCCTGAACTGTGTCAGGATATTGAGTTACCATTTTCAATGTCTTAGATTCTGTGTATTAACCATACTATTTTTAGCTCTATTTAAATACATTTTACACAAGAATTAGTTAGTGTAAAATATAATTATGGCATGCTTTTTGGCGGGTACGAACAAATTTGTCTTTGAGAAATGATAAGTAAACGCTTCTTTCTTTGCAAATGTAAAAAATAGTTGACTCTTTGGTCCATTGATGTTTATTTCACACTATCAGAAGATCAAAATAGTACTTATTTACTTATCAAATGATTATTTTCTAATCCCAGCTCGAATGAAAGCTTACAGTCTGGAAAGAATCAACCCCTGCCGGTTGTAAATGGGCAGTTTCTGAACAGGATCATGCTCTGCCGGCTGCAGATGGCCAGTTTCTAGAGGAGATCAGGCTATGCCGGCAGAAAATGACCAGTTTCAGGAGAGGATCAGGCTTTGCCGGCTGTAAATGGCCTGTTTCTGGAGAGGATCAGGCTTTGCCGGCTGTAAATGGCCAGTTTTTGGAGAGGATTAGGCTATGCCTGCCGTATGTGGTCAGTTTCTGGAGAGGTTCAGGCTTTGCCGGCCGTAAATGGCCAGTTTCTGGAGAGGATAAGGCTTTGCTGGCTGTAAATGGCCGGTTTCTGGAGAGGATTAGGCTATGCCGGCTGTAAATGGGCAGTTTCTGGAGAGGATAAGGCTGTGAAGGCTGTAAATGATTATTTTCTTGAGAGGATCATTCAACGCCGGCTGTAAATGGCCAGTTTCTGGAGGAGATCAGGCTCTGCCGGCAGTAAATGGCCAGTTTCTCGAGTGGATCCGGCTTTGCCGGATGTTGTAATTCTGGCCTGCTGTAAATGGTCAAAATCAGCTCCTCCGAATCTCAAAGTACCAGGCGAACATAAATGTCAGCAAGCAACTCTCCTCCCATCACTTAATTCCCAATACTGAGCTATTTTGATATTAACTGAGTTAAATTACATTGAGAGAGGCGCAGAACACTTTGAGTTTAAATGAAAATAGCTCAAATTTGGGACTTTAGTGATGGGAGGAGAGTTGCTTGCTGATATTTAAGTTCGCCTGGTACTTTGAGTTTCGGAGGAACTGAATTTGGCCATTTACAGCAGGCAAAAATTACAACAACTAACTCAGGCAACAACAAGGGGCATATTAATGTAGTATCTATTGTTGTTTTTGCTCTGATTATACATTTTATTAGCAAATTCAGCTCTGCTGAATTTTAAACTACCAGGCGAACATAAATGAGTAGGCAGCTGTGCGAATATTCTGAGACTCACAAATTTTGAGTTAAACTCAATATGCTCATTACTTTGGGAGAGACGCAGAATAAGTCATCCCCTATCTAGCATTTCTGTTCGCCTGGTACCTGAAACCCCTTAGAGTGGGTTTTTCCTTCCAAATTTCATTCAATTTTCATCCGATTTCAAACCAATTTCTCCATCGATGAGAATAAAATACCAGGCGAACAGAAATGGCAGCTGGTAGAAGCTGCACTCTTGGTCTCACTTTTTTATATCAGTTATGGAATCTCTCTGGCTCTCTCCCTTCGAGATCTCTTTGTCTCTCTCCGTTCGAGGACAGGCAGAGCGCATAGGTTTGAAACTTGAGAGGGTACCCCACCCAGGTTTAGCACCTTTTTTGTAAGGGCTTGAAACTTGGGTGGATATCCCACCCAGGTTTAATACCTTTTTTGTCCAGCTGGAGAATAGGAAAAAAGCCAGTGCATACTTTTGGGGGGTCTTTATTAAATATTTGTGCATCTTTTAGGCTGAAGTAAGTGAGATTAAAAAAGGAAAAAGCATAGCATACTTTTAGGGTGGTTATAACGCGTAAGGTATATGATATTCCAGGCGAACAGTAGGTAAATGCTGTGCCGGCAGAACCTGATCCTCTCCAGAAACTGACCATTTACAGCCGGTACTCCCTGATTCTCTTAAGAAACTGGCCATTTACAGCCGGTAGGGACTAATCCTCTCCAGAAACTCGCCTTTTACAGCCGGTACTCCCTGATCTTCTCCAGAAACTGGCCATTTACCACCGGTACACTGCGTTCCTCTCCAGAAACTCGCCTTTTACAGCCGGTACACCCTGATCCTCTGCAGAAACTGGCCATTTACAGCCGGTATACCCTGATCGTGTCCAGAAACTGGCCATTTACAGCCGGTACACCCTGATCCTCTCCAGAAACTGGGCATTTACAGCCGGTACACCCTGATCCTCTCCAGAAACTGGCCATTTACAGCCGGCAGAACCTGATCCTCTGCAGAAACTGGCCATTTACAGCCGGCAAAGCCTGATCCACTCGAGAAACTGGCCTTTTGCAGCCGGCAGAGCCTAATCCTCTCCAGAAACTGGCCATTTACTGCCGGCATAGCCTGATCCCCTCCAGAAACTGGCCATTTACAGCCGGCAAAGCCTGATCCTGTCCAGAAACTGGCCACTTACAGCCGGCAGAGACTGATCCTGTCCAGAAACTGGCCATCTACAGCCGACACAGCCTGATCCTCTGCAGAATCAGGCCTTTTACGCCGGCAGGGACTGATCCTCTCCAGAAACTGGCCATTTACAGCCGGCACTGCCTGATCCTCTCCAGAAACTGGCCTTTACAGCCGGCAGAGCCTGATCCTCTACAGAATTTGGCCATTTACAGCTGGCAGAGCCTGATCCTCTGCAGAAACTGGCTATTTACATCCGGCAGTGCCTGATCCTGTCTAGAAACTGGCCATTCACAGCCGGCAGTGCCTGATCCTCTCCAGAAAATGGTCATTTACAGCCGGCACAGCCTGATCCTCTCCAGAAGCTGGCCATGTACAGCCGGCAGAACCTGATCCTCTCCAGAAACTGGCCATTTAAAGCCGGAACAGCCAGATCCTCTTCAGAGACTGACCTTTTACAGCCGTTACACCCAGATTCTCTTAAGAAACTGGCCATTTACAGCCGGTAGGGACTGATCCTCTCCAGAAACTGGGCATTTACAGCCGGCAGGGACTGATCCTTTCCAGAAACTGGGCACTTTCAGCCGGCAGGGAATGATCCTGCCTAGAAACTGGCCATTTACAGCAGGAAGTGCCTGATTATCTCCTCGTATTTGAAGTCTTCTTGAGGGCATCTTATAGCCAAAAAGTTATAGCCATAAGCGGTATGTTTTCCGATTCGCCATTAAAATTCCAAATTATTAATATAAAAATAATGTTGACCAATTTTTCAAAAATTGACAAGAAATTTATTTGTTTAAATTTCTAATCTCAATTACACAGGTCGACAAAAATCGACCTTTTTTTTTGCCGGCGAATAAAAGCCATTGATTCTGATAGATCTGAACCGGTACATTTCTAGTCCGAAAATGAAAAGTTTCCATCACCCACCAATTTTGAGAAAATAGCGGTCAAAGTATCATGCACTGCTTGAATCGGCACTTTTCAAGGCTTAATAACTCCCAAACCTTATGTTGCCCTGAGCGGATATTCAGCTTAAAAAGAGCTTTGGCCTTTCTACTTCAGTATTTAACAAGAATATCCAATGCGAGACTTCTCGTTCTTTAGATATAATGCATTTTACAAACTTAAACTTGTCACAAATTTTTGCTATGTCG
Source organism: Drosophila auraria (assembly GCA_008042615.1). Classification (NCBI taxonomy): domain Eukaryota; kingdom Metazoa; phylum Arthropoda; class Insecta; order Diptera; family Drosophilidae; genus Drosophila; species Drosophila auraria. The sequence continues at coordinate 84,590 of VNJW01006296.1, forward strand.
TAGCCCTGATATTTCGAACATTTTTGTTAGAGACTGCTTTGGGTTCGGAACATTGATGTTTCTTCAAACTTTCCAAGAATTAATTGT
>VNJW01006298.1:0-11890 GCA_008042615.1 Drosophila auraria
GTTTGTATTATATGTTTGTGAACGTCATTTGTAGAAAAAAATCGTGTTGTCCCCTTAATAGAGCAAAATTGCAAGTAGCCTTGCAAATGCATATTTGAAATAAAGTCTCATGTTTCATAAGGGATTTAAAGTGAGTCCAGAAGAGTCCATCCACGAGATGTATTGCATCTTGTAGAGTATTATATTCTTGTTCAAATGAATGTAATTTAAAATACCACTTTTTCCGATTTTGCGAGAATTTTTAATTTTTAGGACATAACCTTTCATGCCAGCTGCCATTGCTGTTTCAAAATTCCAAGCCTTTTGTTATAGAACTGCCGAAATAATCATTGAGAAATACCCCTGGTTGCCAATGACGGCAAGTATTCATAAAATTCTAATTCACGCAAGTGATATTATTGAAAACACTGTGCTTCCTATTGGTTATTTCGGAGAGGAAGGAGCGGAATCTCGGAATAAATTTTAGCGAGCTACAGATACTTCTGATCCGATCATTTCTAGAGTGAAGTTGGATAGAAAAATACAGCGACAGAGAAGAATGTGTCTTCCATTAGAGGTTTTGGGCCTCACGGCGGGTGAGGATGAAAGCCCTTTTAATGTTGTGGAATTAGAAAATCAATATAATATTGAGTTGGAGAACGAAGAGCAGGACTTAATATACATTATTAATTGTCTTTCTTTGCAGGGCCACAAGATACTTTAGATGGGCTTTATATTACTTTTACCTTGTTAAAGGCATGCCACACCCACTATTTTCCAATAAATATAACCTAAGACTGTTACAGAACGTGTATAACTAGTTATTTAGTACTATAAAAATCAGCAGAAATTTTCATTAGCTAAAAAAAAAAAAAAGGGCGTTGCCACGCCCTTTTTTTTTCTATTGATAAAAGATATTGGTCAATTTAACCCGATGCAAAAAACAGAAGTCAATTATCTTGCTCCGTTCTTGAGTTATTAATTTTGGCCAGAAAAAGTAGTCAAATTCCCCATAGTGCATTCGTTGAACGCAGAATACACTCAGAATACTCAGACCTGTCTGGCCACAGAGCGAGAGAGAGCATTAGCCACTTATTTATGTTGGCAACAGTCTGCTGCCAAAAGTTTGGCCCCATCCACAGCTTAAAGTTCCTTGCGAGGATCTTGCAGAGCGTGCGCATTTAATTTAGTCTCGGTGCAATTATGCAAAAATAAACTCGAAAACTTTGAAGGACAGCAGCAGCGGCAGCGGCAGCAGTCGTAATTTCCATGAAGGAGGAGCCCCGCCGCCACCTGAAGGATGAGTTGCAGTGCCCCTCTTTGCTTAGTTAAATGAAATTACCGGCAAAAAGTTTAGGCAAAGGGAGAAGTTAACCCTAAGCCTGGACTGCTGACTGGAGAACGTTCCAGGGGCTTACCGAAGTTAGACCAACTAACAATTAGGCAACAGAGCCGGGCAACCAAAGCAAATATATGTGGGATTAAAATAGAAAATCTTTTAAATGGTATTAAATGTTTACTTAAAAGTTTATTTGCCAAGATACACGTTATATAACATAGGTCATAGCTTCGATATTTGTGGTATTTTAAAGATAAAATATCCCCCATCAGAAATGTATATCAATAATCCCAACACGCGCCTTCTTTGCCAGGGAAACTTTTCCCTGGTCATCGATGTCCCTGGGAATCTTCCAATAAATGGACAGCTGCCCTTAAATGCTATTTTCGGCTATGCCCGACAAAAGTTTTGTAAAGTTTTGGCAATTATTTGGCGAGGCGTAAAAACAGAAGCAGCAACATTTCAATGAAATACTCGAACAGCCAGCGAAACTTGTACGTGAAATGGAAATGGTGGAGCAAAAGACGACCGAAAAGTCAAGGAAACATTTTCAAAACAAATAAATCGTATTATGTGAGGGGTTTTTCTCTACGGTGCGACGGAACATGTGTATCCCCGCGATTCGTAGGAAAAAGAAAAAGTAATGGGGAAACTGGCGAAAGAAAAGTGCTATAAAAACTTATTAATGAAGCCATCGCAAGGCTAATTTGCGGTTGATGGCTTTTCTAATTAAAACCAATCAATAAGAAAAATTGCGTCCACTTCCGCTCCACTCCATCCTTCCGGTCTTGCGTCTTGGAAAAAGGTCCCGGTCCTAGTCCTCAGCCCTTTGGACCAAGTCGAGCGGCTACAAATGCAATTTGTCAGCCCGAGCGACTGACAACTGCAATGCCAGCTAATTGAGTGGCCCAGACGAAAACACAATAGAGGGATAAGGGATAAGGATAAGGACTCATCACTGGCGACATGGGGACATGGAACCTCTTTTATTTACGACTCAACAAGTTGATACGAGATTACGCGGCCAGCTTCGGGAAAAGAAATTACAATTTACATTAAACGTTCTCTGATTTATCGATTCGCATTAAAAGTTTTCGGGGCGAAAGTTTTATGGACCCTGACCGCGCCATCCTTATGAACAATTTTGCCGCTGGACGCCAAGAAGTATGTGACATAATTTATAAGTGTCAAGTTGTTTCGCCGCTCCACTCTCGCTTGCTCGCCGTTTTAGTGTAATTTGATGTAATTTTTCAGCTTGATGAACACTGGAACTGGCCAAGGAACGGAGCAACGGAGCAACGAAAAGCCACGAGGCGGCCACCAACTGTTAGCTGCAATTATTTATGGCCCGCTCTCCACTCCAGTTGACGGAGAAGGAGTCCTGGTCCAAGGTTAAGTGCGTGCTAATAAGCTCACGGCCACGGCCCTGGGGGAGCCATCGCAAAAGGCTTTCGATTGACTGGGGAAATCTATTATGGAGGCGGTGAAGTCGGGCTGAAACCCAAGCTCTGACCAAAGGGAATAGGGAATGGGCCATTGGACGAATCGTGAATATTGAAAATAATTAAAGCCTTTTAGCTCAGGAAGAGGGGAAAAAAAAACAATAGGTGGAAAAAGGTAAATCCTATTTATTTTGCATAAGTAAACTTTAATTTTGATAAAATCGATTGGGGAAATATTAAAGAATTTAGTAAATAAATAAATTAATAAATTAAGTATTGCTGCCTTAAAGTTTCAACACACAAAAAAAAAACAAATTAACTCGAATATCAACAACAGGCTAAAAAATACATTTTTTCTGATAAATATACCCAATTCCAGCTACTGATGCATCTTTAAGCCCCCTGATGTATTGATAATCTGGCTCTTCAACCCCACTTGACCTCTCATTTGTCTCTGCTTTTGCTTTTTCTGCTGTCTGCGTTTTGATTGTTTAAAGTTCAGCGTCACGGCGATAGCAAACCAAACATGTACTAAAACAGCATCACAAATGTTCAACAACAATTTGTACACACCTCGCTAATGCAAAACAAACAGGCAACAACGACAACACAAACACAAGCAACAACAAAATAAGAAAAATAATAAAAAATACAATAACAAGCAGCAGCGCACAACGTCAAGCTGCGACGTCAGCGTTCCGGACCGAACCGAGGAGCGTTACGCTGACGATTTACCTACAGCGAAGCGCACATTAAATTAATTATTACTGTTAAAAACCCATAAAAATACAAAATAACAATAAAAAGCCGTAAAAGTTACGCCGCCGGCAATCGAAAAAGTTGATTGGCAGTCGCATAACGCAGACATCCCACCTTCAGCCTCATTGATGGAGGTTTTTTTTTGGGTGGCTGAGGTGGGCGGTGCGCAAGGTCGGGTTGATTGGAGCCGAAGAAGAGGGAAAAATAAATGCAGACACTGCCACACGAATTGCATGTAAATGTGAGTTTGATTGGGATACCTTTTAATTGCGAGTTTCAGGCACCACTCCCAGGACCAAAGAATGTGATATGCAAGGCACCATGAAACACATATATAACCCCTTCAGCACAGTGAAACAAATAGGGCAAAAATATACATCTCATGTAAAGGTAAATTCAGATTTAATTACAGTATTTAAATCGTTATTTTCCAAATATTATTCCAACGTAACTGTTATTTGATTGGCTGATTTTGCGACCTTTTTTGTTTTTGAGTAATAGAACGATTTATGTCATATCTTATTCCAGCATATAATACCCTAATGTCAAAAATAAATTATTAAATTATCTCCCCCAAATATATTATTTTCCGTGCGCAAAGTCAAAGAGGAAGGTCAGTGCAAAGTGCACCGAAGGGAAAGCCACGCACGGAATGCAGATAATGGCACTTTGCACACCCACCAATATATGAACCAACTAATTAAATGCGTGATAAAATAATTACATGAGGTAAATATGAAAATTGACCTCCAGCACGTGCCAGAAAAGGAACCCTACCCTACCTCAACCGGAATTTAGCGGCGGGAGAAGATTTCCCTTTATGCGAAAGCGATTAATGGACAGCCCGGCTATTAGGTGCAATTTATTACAGCAATAGAAGGAACCCGAAACCAGAATAAAATGTCCGATAAAGGAAATGTGAATGGGGAGCCAGCAGCAGGCTAAATTAATTAAGTTTAACCCAATATTAGCAGTGGTAATAAAGTACAGCCCACATGGATGTATATAGATCGCATAAAATAAATGTACCCATTATTCAGGCAAATTAATATGGGGTTCATTCATCGCGAAATGAGCACCAAACCGAAATCCCCGTTCAAGTGTTTGGCCGGCAATTGGAAAGTTGAAATACCAATCGGCAAACTCAAATATTTTCATTGAAATTCCGGGCACACGCGATTCAAACTGAAAAGTAAATATCTATATAAATCGCATCATCGAAAGCGGCCGGCCGGCCGATGTTCCCTCTCAAGTGGCCACCAACAAGCCTTCTTCTTCGCTTCCACAGATAAAAAGTATAAAAAACGAAAAAAGAAAAAGAGGAATTACTCTTTATTTCGGTGTTTGTGTGTTTGGCTGCCGGGCGATAGTTAAATTAGTCTGGCACGGCCATAAAACAACGGGAAGCTCTTGCGCTCTGTCCGTTATAAAATATTTTATTGCTCGACATTATTAATTTGTTTTATTTCATTTTCAGTTTTATTTCCACAGCTCCGTTTTATTTTCCCAGCAGACGCAGATACTAGGACCAAGGAGCATGGTCCTGCCATCAACTGGGAACCTGGGACACACAATTTGCCGCTTCGTTTGCTTTGTCTTTCAAGCTTCATTTGCTCGGCGGGCACAAAATTGGCGCCTTTTGTGGGCGTTTTTTAATGGCTTTGTCCGAGTGGCGGACACAGTTTACTTGAGGGCAAAACTACTATAAAGGAAAGTTGATTCATTGGCGCCGTCATTTTAGACCTCCTTAAGTTTGAGGACGTTTGAGCCCACGGCAAATGGTCCAGGAAATGGTCTCAACTCTCGGCGCTAGTAATATCGAGGGTATTAGTGAAAGGTTGGCTTCGAAAGTGAGAAAGAACTTGGGTAATATCTTAGGCACAAAAGAAAGGGAACCCCGAAAAGTGTAAAATGAATTGTATTTTTCCTCTCAGCGTGACGGACGTCCTTTGATGTCCTTTGCACGTTTCCCGCGTCATAAGCTTACGTCTCACAAAATGTCAAAATGTCAAGCGGGACGCAAGTTGTGATTCACATATGTATGAGCCTTAATTTATTCATTCGCATACAAAGTGGGAAGTGGAGTTCTCTTATTTGAGCTCCACCTTCGTATTTTTCCCGTTTAGTTGCTGGTTGTATTTGTTTCGCTACTTGGCCAATGAATGAGCATAAACTGGCTCACACGGCAGATCGCTTCTCTTCTCCGTTTATATGGGGCACATGATGTCGTAAAACGCACAATAAACGAAACGTTAACATGGCCGAGGAAGCGTGCTTAAGCTCAACACTGCGTATGCGTAATGGCACCCGGGCGAGTTACGAGCTACCTGAGACTGAGACTGTCCAGAGACAATGGCCCCCAACTGGACCATCTCCTTTCCTCTTCACCCAAAGTTCACCATCACGTAGCCCCAGCCAAGACATAGCCAGGCAGGACCTTCTGGCCTAATGGGCAATATAAAAACTAATACCCATTCCACTGCCTTCGGCTGGGGCCTTCTTTCTGCAAGTATCTCTATTTTCACGTTTAATTAAAGGGGCCTGTCCAGGGGCTCCCCTGGCATATATAGAGTTGAATGCAAAACTGCAAATATTGACACAACTGACTTGACATGAGCGCCTCTCCCGAATGGCCATCCGGCTGGTAAATAGTTTTCTGCAGCAGCCGCGGCCGCTGGCAACAAATGCTGGCCGAAATGCCCGAAAGCCCGAAAAGCATTGTGCAAATATCAACAGAAACCGACCAAGCTCCACCATGGCACACACACCTCCGCCGTGTTCTGAACAAAAACACTGTGGTTTGGCTTTGTTTCCCCTGAAACATCCATCCAAACTGGCAGTCCGGGCGGCGGAGACTACTGAGTACTGCGTTCTGTTCTGGCTGTGGCGTATTGCGCCAGCCTTTTACATCAAAATATATATATATATATATGTATATATTTAATACCCTGGCACAGGGATATTATGGTTTTCAGGGGAGGTTTACTGGGGACTCTTAAGCATTTTCTTAACAGAGAACTCAAGCCACTTTTACTGCAAATTCGAAGTATGTAAGTTTAATTTCTGATATACAATATATTTATTTAGTAAACTCTAACGGCATTCACAAATTCGTTCCCGGAGCTAGCATCATTGCCATGTTTTTGTTTTAATGGTGTGATTTTATTTTTTGCACGGGCTTAACAGAAACAGAAACTTGTATGAACTTGCGAAATAAATTTTTGCAAACAGAGTGAGTCGAGCGCAGCGTTGTGTGTGGGAACTACGTGACGTTGTTGGCTGTAAATAAATGATGGAAAAAAACGTTGGCTTTGTGGCAGCGGATGTGGGTGGGATTTGAAAATCAAATGAAATTGAAATGTTTTTAAATTCTGGCATAAATATTGCAAGGGAAAAAACAATACGGATTGGAATAGAAAATTACAAATGTTGACTTTGGCAAAGAGCTTCAGAGGTCAGATAAAAACTATTATACAACCTAACAGATAATTCAGCTATAGACTGTCTGCTCTTATAGTTTTTCCCTCTTTAAAAAAATTCTGAAGTTTAATCATCATAACTGGGCACTTTGCTCACTCATTAGTTTTTTCTCCATTTTCTTAGCTACACTATGCAATTTCCCGGCTTGGCTAGCACAAAGAAAGGCGGATGGAAAAAGTGCAGCATACTTGGAAGTTTTTAAATTTATTAAATTAGTATGATGAGCGTTGTTCATTTCGCGCCAAACACTTTTGCATTCTTCTCTCATTTCACTTAACCACTCGTGGGCCATAGTTTCCGGTTCTCCATTCTCTCCCCATATATACACGGTCCCCTATATATCCCCTTTGCAACGTTCAAGTGCATTTCTTGTTATAATAATTCGCTGTCGTTGGCGCTCGTTGTTGCTGTTATAAAAATTGAGAGAGAGCAAGAGAGGAGAAAAACTAAAAAATAAAAAGGAAAGCTCATATCCTACTCAAGGAAATTGTCGCTGCATGTTTGAGTGGGTAGTGCGGGTAGTGCCTCCTCCAATTTATATGTACCCTCTCCGTCGTATATACCGGCTTAGTTCTATATATACTTGTGGTCTTGGCTGGTATATATAAGTACGGCGAAAGCAGCATCAGCCAAGGGGCAAACTCAAGGGCTGAAGGCTGAAACCTCCTTGCGCTGCGGCGGCTGCTCCTGTGACATTGTATTTGAAAATATTTCATGCCGGCTGGAGCCAAGGGGAGCGAGCGAGCTCCAGTTGAAACCAGATTCCCCGCAAGAAGCCCTGCTGCTCCGTAAAATTTCCATTTACTTCCACTTGGTGCGGCGCGTGGCCTGCCAGAGAGGTTGCATGAATTCTCATTGCTTTGCGTAAATTGTCGGCCAATTATAATTATTGTTTTCAGCATTACACAATTATTTAACTGGTTTCGTTTGCGTCCTCAGAAGTTGCCAATTAAACAAGTTGGCTGCCGAGCAACCTTTTCAATTTCCAGCATAACTTCTGCAATAGTTTTTGGATTTTTTCTCCTCTCACTTGGGAGCCAGTCAGGTGTATTTCTGGGCAGATTTAATGACATTTTCAACTCGGAAAAAACGGAAGAGAAAAAACGCATTGGTCAATATTTTGTGAGGAAAACGAAACTGAAAAAAACTTTATTCTGTAGAAAAATGTACAAGGGAAGAACTATTTAATAGAATGAAGAACTTTAGCTTAAACTTTCCCATGGAATGGGTTTAAGAAAACATAAAGGAGGCGTCGTCAGCTCAGCTTAGTCTAATTGAATAGAGAAAATAAGAAGAAAACTTAAGGCAAAATAGGAACAACAATTTAAACTAAATGGACTTAAATTCCTACAAGAAGACTAGCTAAAAGGGAACTAGCAAAGGGAATCTTCAACTAATCACTGATAAATTTTCTTTGAAAAAGGTCTCTCACAGAATTTCCGAATTATTATGCCTTTTATATGAACAGCAACAGCTGCGATGTTTTCCTTTTGGCCTCTTGGACGCCTTTTTCTTAATATTTTTTGGCCCTTTTCCGCACAGTCCCAGGCAAATGTCTCCTCTTTGATTGCGGAAACGGAAATTATGGCCAACACTCAGCAGCCTCCTTCCGTTTTCGGCTCTCCCGCCCCTTTGCTTCTGCCCTGCTAAATGTTTTTTAAACACTTTTCGCTTCGGCAATCATCTGAAGAATGCAGTTTGTGTTGGGAGGCGGTACGGGCTCTTACGGGTCTGTTGATTTTTGCCTGGGTTAATATTGATTTTCGGTTAAATTAGTTTATCTAGGAAAATTGGTACGACCAGGAAGGACTCTTCGCTTTCTTGCTTCATGTGTAATTACTCGAACAGGACCTTTATGCTCGGCCTTGGGTGCGATGGTCCAGGAAATTTGATTAACCTTGTGCCAGGCAAGGAACATAAAAATCTACGACGATACATGCATCGGGGCCAGCAATGTGACAATGTTTTTCGGCATCTGTTCGTCGGTCATAATTAAACCAACACAAAAACGGGGTGCGAAATTAGTTGGGCAGCCGAGCAAATCCCGCTCATAAATAAATATGCCGAAAGGCGCGTGTTACGAGCCTCGTGATGTTGTAATAAACATAAAAGCAAACAAAGGGGAAAAAATTGAAACGAGGCGAAGAGAGTAGGACCGGGTTTCATCTCATTAAATTTCAATGAAAAACCGCGCAAATGAAAAGTGGAAAAACAATAAAAATCAATAAAGCGTATTCAATTTCGCTTGCTGGCGTTTATTTTGTGTATTCCCTTTTTTCGTTGTTCGTTTTTTTCTCACTCTCGTTTGATTAATCATACGACGCGTGTGCCGGCTGCCAGCCTGAACTCATTATCGTATCGGGCCGTCGGTTGGGTGACAATTTTCGTAGGGAACGACGTTATTTCTGGCAATCACCGACAGCCTTTCGCCTTTTTAACCTTAAACTCAGACAACTGTTGTCAAGGACTTTGACCTTTTGCGATAAACGGCTGCGGCAACGGAGGACATGAGGCGCGCACGTGGAATTGAGAGACGAGAACGCACCGATGACGACAAGAACGTCAAGGAGGGAGAAAAACACATCAAAGGCGGCGGCCGCCTTTCGCAGGTCCTCGAGAGACCCAAAAAGCGGAGCGGATCCCTTCTGTTCCGGATTCCGTGCTGAAACTTGGAGTGGTTCGTGTGCTGTTCATAATTAAATAAAGTAAGACCAAGTAAAATAATATAAAATAAAGGCTGGCTAAATAAAAAACCCGTAGCAAAGGAATTTGTAATGCAAATGCCACCCCACATCCACTGGCATTTAAGGCACGCCGCAGAGCAGGGACTTGGAATTGCAAATTGGATCAAAGGCATTGCACGTTCCTCTCGCCATTCTCTAGGCGGCGGTAGCGGCCGTCGCATTAAAGTGCAATTTGCCAAGCGAAAACCGAAAAACAATTCGGCAAAGCATACAAATAATCAGGCAGCGGGTAAGAAGACGCGCAAGCAGAAAAATGCCGAAAAGTTCTCGGCCAAAAACTTTTCACACAAAACCAAATTGCAAAGAAGGCATAGTAGGCAATAGCAGCACATGGCGCGTGTCTCGCATTTCAACTTTTGCCAAGTGTAGTTTGTACATAATTTAAATAATTCTGCCCGGCGCTGACAGTCTGAACGTGCTGCTCGTGTCGTGATTTGATACTCGATTTCTGTCCGAGCGATTCACTCACTCGCTTTCGTCGCATTCGGCCAACGCACTTCGGAGAACGGAGGAGAATGGTTACCGGAGCTGGGCGGTGCTGGCAGCTTGGAACTGGGAGCCCGGAGCACTCTTAGCCTGGTCTAAACAACAACCGGCAGTTGGCAAATGGTAGCGGGCAGCGGGCAACGGGCAGCAGGCAACAGGCAGCATTGCAGCTGTCAAAGTATTTGTCAAAATGTTGCATATTTCAGCGTCAGCAATGAATTTCAGAAATGTTTTCGCCTCAAGCTCTCCTCATCTGCTTCACTACTTGCTAGTTATTTATTTTATTTGGGGACTGATCGAACGGGGAATTAATATGGAAGTATTGGGTTGCTTGTCTGGATTGAATTTTATTTTATAATTAATTTTATAATGTAGTTTTCTTATAGTTTCTTTCACAATTTATTAGCTAAATGTTTCTAAAGCTGATTAATTTTTGCAATACATTTACAAATCAATAAATTCCATTATTTTATATTAGTTTCCCACTTTTAGTTTACCACCACAACTTTTAATTTTATTAATTAACATGGGTATTCGGGCATCTTTCACTTATTTTCTCTACTCTCTACTCTTCATCCTTCATCGTTACTGCGGCACTAGTCACTCTGGTCACATGTACACTGGCTCTTGGCGTGCTTTTGGTCCACAAACTAGTTTGCCATCTAATTGCTATTGGCTTTTATTTCAGTCTTTCCCATGTATATTACTTTTTGTGTTTTATAATTCATCGTTGCGTGTGTGTGCAACTGTGGAAAAGTATTTAGTTGCATAGAAAAATGTTCAACAACGAAATAAACATTCTCGGACACAGAGTGTTTGGTCTAAGGACTACAAGTTACCCATTAATCTTAATACCATATACTGTACTGTATAATTTAAGGTTTACTTTATCCATTAATTGAAAATAATAGAAGTATTCTTTATATTTATTATTTTGTATATACTTTTTCCAAGACTGTGTGCTGTGCAAGGCAAACATCATGCCCATTTATCTAATGAGTGTGCTCGATGTAGAAAACTATTTCTGCTGCAAATAATATTGTTGCTGCTGTTGTCGATTGTTGTCCGCTGTTGCACATATGGTTGCATTTGAAGTTGTACAACATTTGTGTACGTGGGCTGCTATATATATTTCTGGCCTAGGCAACACTAAGTGTTGTTAGGTGGAATCTGACATTTCCATTGAAAAGTTCGACATTTTTAAGCATAAACGTACTCAGAACGGTTTGACGTACGACTATCATTTGTGTTGTTTACAGTTACTTAAAAAAATCAATTTCGCAAAAAAATGGAATTAACTCGTGAACATTTTCGTGCGATCATTTTTCACAACTTTCGGCGTGGATTATCACGACAAGAGTGCAGCGATGAACTTAAATCTTTGTATGACTATGAAGCACCATCCTATAGCACTGTGAAAAACTGGTACAACGAATTCAATCGTTGCCGACGCTCCCTCAAAGACGAATTTCGCGAAGGTCGTCCAAAAACAGCCGTTGTGCCAGAAAACATCGATGGCGTACGTGAACTAATAATGCAAGACCGTCATGTGACATACCGTGAGATAGAGGCATCCCTAGGCATTTCTTCCACCAGCATACATTCGATATTGCATGAGCACCTGGCTGTAAAAAAGGTTTGTTCTCGTTGGATCCCGCACA